>VZRE01000360.1:563419-589305 GCA_013396775.1 Cephalopterus ornatus
AAGCTTTTTCAATAGAACACATCTTTGATATCAGAAGTGGTCCCAAAATTATCTTATGTCAGATCTCTCCTTGATTTTCTGTGGTTTGTAACCCTTAACAAGCACAACACAGTATTTTCTTGAACTGGAGAGTTTTGGGGTTTAATATCTTATTGCCCAAAGCAAACACCACCTCCACTAGATGCCAGGTGAACTTTAGCACTATCATAACTGAATCAGAATGTTAGAATTTGTGACCGTCATTCCAGTGCAGAGACTAAGATACTGCCATCTGGTACACCCTGATTTTTAAAAAGCTTTTTTAAACTAAATGTTATTTTCTAAGATTTGCAACTCTTTACAACTTTAACAAACTTATTATTGGTTAATGTCCCTTTGCACAAAGTAGTTTTCCTGTTAAACAGTATTTGTGTCAGGATGAGGAGAATGATATATTATGATTGTAGTACTGGGTTCATAAGGCCAAGTGCCAGGTTCTGCCGTTGGGTCACAACAACCCCCTGGAGCACTCCAGGCTTGGGACAGAGTGGCTGGAAAGCTGCTGGGAGAAGGACTTGAGGGTGCTGGTCAACAGGGGCTGAACGTGAGCCCAGGTGTGCCCAGGTGGCCAATGGCACCTGGCCTGTACCAGCAATAGTGTGGCCACAGTGCCTGTGCTGGGCACTGCTGAGGCCACACTTCAAATCCAGTTGAAAGACAGAGGGGTGCCCAGAGAAGGGAATGGAGCTGGCAAAGGGTCTGGAGAGTCAGTCCTGTGAGGAGCAGCTGAGGGAGCTGGGAAGGCTCAGCCTGGAGAAAAGGAGGCTCAGGGGGCACCTTCTCACTCCAGCTCCCGGACAGGAGGGTGGAGCCATGTGGGGGTCAGGCTCTGCTCCCAGGGAACAAGGATGGGACCAGAGGAAATGGCCTCAAGTTGCACAGGGGAGGTTTAGGTTGGATATGATGAAAAATTTCTTCACAGGAAGAGTAGTCAGCCACTGGAACAGAGACAGTGGTGGAGTCCTCAACCCTGGAGGTATTTAAAATCCATGTGGATGCGGCACATGGGGACATGGGTTAGTGGTGGACTTGGCAGTGCTGGGTTAGTGTTTGGATATAATGATCCTAAAGGCCTTTTCCAACCTAAACAATTCCATGATTCTGTAATGAGATTGGATTTCTCTCCCTTTCTCTGCTACGCATTGACTGAGCACCCTCTGGGCAAGCCATTTGAGCTTTCTGTTTGCTCCTTTCCCCACCCATAAAAAAGAGGGTGATGACTACATCATTTAATTTTCTAAAATTTGCAGTTCCCTCTAAGATCCTCATCTGCAGAATGCACTGCAGTAGGAATTGCTGTGTTGCACCACGTTGCTTCAGTTAATCCTCTCACTACAGCTCCACAACAGCTAAACTGACTCCTGGTCTCTTGAGAAACAGGACAACTCTTCATATCGAACACATGTACCTATCATCTTGGTCTGTTAAAGAGAGGCCTGGTGGTACATTAGGTCATCACTCACCCAAATCATCCTTACCAACAAAAAGTTAATCCTTTTAATCCAGAACTGTCTGATAAACTACACACTCCTATACTTAATAGCAATTATTTCAGGAAAGTGTATTTTAAATTACCATTTTCCTGCTGAAGGCAACTTTAAAATACATGACATTCCCAAAACTGTTTGTTTGTCTTGTCTTTCATACAATTTCTTGCCATTTTGGCTAAATATCAAAGCTGTCTGTGTGAGCAAATGTTCTTTCTCTGCCAGCTCCTGTTTTCCTTGTTCCTGAAGTGAAGCATCATAGCAAATTTGTGGCATCACATTCATTTCCTTGGCTGTGGGATAGGATGTTGCAGACAATCCTTAGTGAATTCCAGTAGCAGAAAGGCCAGGCTGGACAGGAAGATGTTTCTATTCATGCCCAATGGGACAGATATCAGCTGGTGTAAACTAGTATAGGTCTGTGTAATTCCCATGGAGCAAAGCTGATAAGATCTGGAGAAGATCTGTCTGAGAGACCTGGCTTCTCTTCCTTGTTCCTTTTCATGCTTTGGCCTTTCCCAAATTGGAGTTTGAAGACTCCACCATAGGTTTAGCTTTTATGTATGCTATAATATAATATAATATAATATAATATAAGCCAACTTTAACCTGTGAGAGCTGTTTGCCCCATCCTAATCTCAGAGCAGAGTCTAGGGATCAGACTTCCAGGAATTCCACCTCCATGTCAAACAAGGGTAATTATATGAAGACAATAAGACAGAGTAGAAACCATGTTGTCATGGTCTAAGCAACACTTGGTGCTACTCCCTTTTCTGAGCCTAATAGGAGTCACTGCTGATGTGTATTCCATGTAAATTTAATATTCTGAGCCAAAATGGCCCCTTACAGTCTGCAAACAAGTCAGGATATTTTACAGTGAAGTGGGACTTAGCACTTTGGGAGAGTCCAGTGTAAATCCTGTGCACGTATGTAGTTTTGGTGCTCTTCCCTCCTTGGCTCTGGCAATGCAGTTATATGACCTTAAGGAAATACCAAGCTGACATCCGAGTATTTTCAGAAAGCAAGTTAAACATTGTTTGGAGTGGAAGAAAGGTATACATAGCAACTCACCCAGCAAGCTTTGAGGGGACTTTTGTGCATATTACACAGTTTTTGAATGCTTTTGAATTTTTGTTTGAACAGAGAAGCCATTTAAGTCAGCATTCTGCTGGTTTCCCTTTGATTTTCTACCAAATATCACAGCAAAAGTATCTGCCAACGGGGAACTGTAAACAAGATCTTGAGTTCCTTCCCTTCCGAGTGGAACTTACCTGCTCCAAGGGATTAAATGGCCTCTCCACTCAATCTGCTTCCTTAAAAGTAGACCAGAAGAACCAAACAACAGATGTTTGATTTTTTAGCTTTAAGTTAATTTTCCCCACTGCAGAAGGAATTTTTAGTCTTGCAAAACATTAGTTCATTAGTTAGTTAAAAAAAAAATACCTCAGCATAAAGCAGTACAGAAGAATGTTAATACATGGCACTAGCAACAGAGAGATACCCTTTGCAAATGTGTGCCTTTGAATTATTTAGAAATTAGCATGGTAAAAGGTGAGGAGAACATCTCACCATATCTACTCAGTTCATTTCTTCCTTGATTTGCAGGTAGGAGTAACACCCACTGTACCTGTTTATACTCAAACACTTAAGCTGCACCACAATTTGCAAAACCATCTCAGAAAGATGAATAAGTGCACTTAAAAATTCCTTTAAAATTATGGGAAGGAGAGATGTTTCTTGCATGATTTTTGCAAGTGCTAGCTTCTTGGAGAGAAAAGCTTACCTCAGCAGAAACGAGTGGTAAGAATTCATTCTTAGAAGCCAGGAGTGCTTTACCTCCTCTCATATCAGTAGGAAATGAAGATATGCAGTTCCTGGGGTGATTTCAGGGAATGCTGTCTGAGAAAGGGAGGCTGTCTGACGTAACTGTAAGAACTAGGAGGCATCCCAAGAACATTTGTGAGACTTGGGTAGGCAGGGAAGGGAAGGAAATGGGTCTGGGTGCTCCCAGACTTGGGAACTTATCACCCAAGGGCTTTGTGGGATGCAGAACATTCACATGGGTTGAAGGGCGGAGAGGGCATTCACCGGTGAGAAATCCCTTGAGGGCCATTAAATACAGGGAGTCCCTGAGCTGAACATAATCAGAGGTGGGAAAGAAGAGAAGAAAGTAAATGTGTGACCTGTTTTGGCAGTTCCCTGTGTAACTGCTTATGGTCTTTGAGAGTCATGACAGTGGGTAAGGTGGAGCATTGATCTGGTTCAACATGGCCTTAAGGCCCAAAGGCTCCTCCAATTTAATACCTCTTCATCAAATATTTGCCGTCAGAAAGGCAACAGAGTTTCCTCTACACAGCCAACTCAATGTCTTCTCGGACTCTTGACTTGCTTTATTTTTGTGTAACGTTGAGGCCTGAATATTATATTTAGCCTGACTGGCATTTGGCAACTAACTTTCCTTTTAACAGTGGTTTTTGTCTCTTCATTGGATGGTTAGATTGTCTGGGGGTTTTATTCAGCAGAATGCATTCCCATAAATATATTTAAAATAGACAGGATCCCTGTTTGTATTAAGGCATCCATTTGGGTTGTTTGAATTTAGATCTAAACATGCAAAAAACTGAAGAAGGGAGAACATTGCGTGTGGGGGTTTCAAGTGAGAGGAAGACTGAAAAAGCACTGAAAGCTTTTGGATGTGGAAGTACGTGGCATTGTGGACAGTTGCAGTGGAGAATATAATGCAACAATAAAATCATTAAAGTACTTCAAGTTTGGAAGCAATCTGGGTTCTTGGCTTGCATTGCATTTAATAGCTTTACATTTATGGGAGCCACTCCAGTTTTTAAAGGCAGCTTCAGCCTTCAGACTGATTGCACTTACCACCCCAGTGAAACTGCAACCCATTAATTTTTTACCGAAAGGATCTTCCTAGTTTGTCAAACACATCAAGTGAACATTTTAGAGAGTGCAGACCACAGCAGTATGAAAACCAAAACTTTATATCAAGAGAGAATGCTGGATTAGCATGAAATAATGGTCTGATTCTGTTTAATATGCACTTGGGTAAATTCACTGCTATACAAAACTCTGTTAAAAATAAAGATACCAGACATTGGAGTGAAAACAGTCAGGACCTGCAGAAGTCTCCTGTGCCAGCCCATCATGGAAAGGCCTGCAGTGGTTCTCCTTCAACCTGGAGAGCTGCACAGGTGGCCCAGCACACCCTTCCCTGAGCCCACATCACGGCTGCCCCCTCTCCCAGCAGCCCAATCCCCTGCGTGTTTATATCCTCACCACTGAGATCAAACCTTTCCAGTGTCTAAAACCAAACTCTCGCTCTCTAAAACGTTTGCACATTTCTATGTTGAACATCTGCTTAGGTGGCTCTGAGACAGTGTGTTTTGGTGTTGTTCGTGTGCAATCTAGTGCCGCTTCCTCAACGCATGTGTCCCTTCCCTTCACAGCCTACTCGACACCCAGCACCTCCCCCGCAAACCGATTCGTCAGTGTTGGACCACGGGATCCAAGCTTTGTAAATATCCCTCAACAGACTCAGGTGGGCCGCTTTCGACTTCTCTGTATGCCTGCAGCCTCTTCTTCTTCTCCAGTGTCCTCTAACGTGTCCCCACGGAGCAGCTGCATTGCCGCTGTCACTTCACCCACATGGTCTCAGTAACTACAGTGAAATGTCACTTGCAGTTTGTTTGTCTGTTGTGTTTTTTTTGGGCTTGTGTAGTAATAACGCTGCTTTTGTAACTGGAAAGATCTCTCTTGCTTTCTAAGATATTGGCTTCCAGCACGCAGTTGTTTCCGCTAGGACTGGGGTTTCAAAGAATTTGGCTCCAACCTGCTCCCCAGGCACTGCATTTAATTGTGTTTAGATTAGATGGTAGGAAGAAACTCTTCCCTGTGAGGGTGGTGAGGCCCTGGCACACGTTGCCCAGAGAAGTTGTGGCTGCCCCATCCCTGGAAGTGTCCAAGGCCAGGTTGGACTGGGCTTGGAGCAACCTGGTCTAGTGGAAGGTGTCCCTGCCCATGGCAGCGGGGTTGGAACAAGATGATCTCTAGGGTCCTGTCCCACCAGACATAATGATTTCCAATTAGTTGTCCAATTTCCGATTTCAATTCTCCCACCCAATCCAATGATTTCCATGGAAAAAAAATACTCAAATTCCTGGTTGGCCATTTGCATGGTGGGCTTTGAGCGAGCAGGAGATTTTTTAATTGCAAGCACATCTGTTTCCTTACACAAAGAGAAAAAAGTCCAGTTGAGGCAGGCCTATAAAGCTGGGTTAGCTGAATTCATAGTCCTGCTATGGTCAAATCAGAAGCTCAAGTAAACATTTGTGTTTCTTTAGGAGAAGGACGAGGTTTAAATGTGCGTTTTCCAACCTGTATCAGATTCCCAGGGTCGATTAAGAAAATAATTGTTGGCAGTTTTGTTAGCAGCTAATTTGAGCCAGATGTTGAAAAAATTAAGTCTGTGCTTAATATCATGTTATCATGGGGGGGGAGGAAGGTATAAAAAAGTGAGCAGAGCCAGTACGTTAGGACACTGTAGTTTGAAGTGATTGCTTGACTACGTTACAATTATTTTAAAGGTCAATGGCACAAAATATTTGTAATTTTGTTTTGAGCTGGTTGCAATGACTAAAAAGTAATAATTCAAACAACTAGAAAACTAGGGAATACTACCCTTTACTCTTGTAAGTTCTTTCAAATCATTTATAGGCATCTGAATAATTAGTGTACAGATTAATGGCTGTCACATGCCACAGTAGATGCATGAAGACAGACTCTTCATTGTGATGGCTTCAGCACCTTTGCTGTCACTGAAACACAAGTCACTCGCTCCCAAAGATTTTCAGTTTACAGGGCTGCAACCAGCTGCCTGTGAACACAATGCATTTTCTTGCTGTCTGCTATTTGTGTACCATTTGTTAGGGGCTTTAGTTTATAGCTCTGTGCACAGCACAGGTTAAACTACATCGAATCTCAAACCTTCTCTGCATTAAATAGGGTCACAGAAAGTACAGCAGCAATGCAGAGAGGGGTTTAACCCATCAGATTCTGGTGGTCTTTTTTCATGCCTTAACAAAACGCAGACTGCACCCCACTTTTCAAGCCTCTTCCTTTATTTGGCTCATGTATCTGACAAGTTTTCACACACCCTCACATTTAAATCATATTTCTCTGGTCATTTTGGAAACAACTGGAATACACAGAAATAGGCTGAAATCGGGAAACAGGAATGTTAAGGCATACTGCTCAGGAAACCTGAAACCCTTTGGAGAATGCAACTTACCTTCTCCAGAACACTTGAAAAACTACTAGTTGGTAAATTGATTATGTAGAAAGACACAAGAGTATTAAGTCTCAAAAAATGTTTAAAACTTATTTGCATCCTGCAGCCTAAGTTTCCCAGATAAGTTTGTTGACTGTAAACTTTTATCCTTCTTATTTATGACTTAAATAATTTTAAAGTGCTGTAGCGTTACTTTAAGTGCTTCCCTGTAATGCAGCGTAGTGAATAACAATGCTGTACAGTGAAAAACAATACTCAAGCACAGCTTTCAATTAAAGTCTAACATGCTGGAGTGGGGAAGGAGACTGACTCCCAGCCTCTGACTCCAGCTGCATCTCCATGCTTCTATACATCATTATACCACCACAACCCACTTGATACTAAATATATAATTTATCAGCAAAACTCACTACTTATTCATGAAAGTACTCAGAAGTTGACTGTGCTTTGAGTCAGAGAAGTGAGGTAAAAATGCTAACTGCAATGAATTGGGATGTACGTAGATTTCCTCTAAACAAAGACAGGCTTTTGTGCTTTTTTTGCAGGGCAGTAGTGTTTAGGACAATCACTTAGGAGATATTCAAAATGAAAATATAAAAATTCATAGGACTGTGTTATTAAAAGCAGTTGGGGTGGCTGCTTTCCATTAGGATCTTTCTGGTACATTCAGAGCCAGGCTACGATATGGGTCCTGAGGACCACTAACTTCCAGGGACACAGCTCCCTGAGACAAGAGGAAGCAGGGAACACTAAGCTTCTGGAAGTCAAGCTTAAATATACGGGTTAAGCAACTCTTTAATGCTGGAACAATAAAATAAAATGAAGATTGTATCTGAACATCTGCTTTTTGAAAATTAGGGTCCAGCTACAAGCTATAGGACAATATTATGGTCAGCTATGGTGGCTCTGATGTTTTCTTTCAGTTGGAACATTGGACTACAGACACAAGTTGCACATCATCATCATTAGTCCTCAAATGCTGCAAAAGTGAGTCTGTGCACAGGGATGTGGCAGCCATGTTCAGCAGAAGTCACAGTTCCCATACATGGGCATTCACAGAACATTGGAATAAAATCCCACACAAATGTACAACAGCATGGCTGGCTTGGAGTAAGGATCATTCTGTCCTGGGCTGCTTTTAAGCAACCAAACCCAGAACATGCCTTTCTTAATGGGCATTAACCCGTAAGAAAAATTAACAGTAGACATTCCCATTAGCAGTATGTTCTGATTTATGTCACATTCCATCAAATATAATCCCTTAAAGGAATTTTACAGAATTTATATGATATTTATAAAAAAGCTGTCTTCCTGTGTCAACAAAG
Organism: Cephalopterus ornatus; assembly: GCA_013396775.1. Taxonomy (NCBI): domain Eukaryota; kingdom Metazoa; phylum Chordata; class Aves; order Passeriformes; family Cotingidae; genus Cephalopterus; species Cephalopterus ornatus. Next base: position 571,576 of record VZRE01000360.1, read on the forward strand.
GCTGTAGCAGGATGACCACTCCATGACAGAAGAGACCAGGAAATAAACTGCTTTAAGTCAGTAGTTCTGATTCAGCAACAAATGCTTCCAAAGGGCAGTTGGCTTTGTCTGGTTTTAGTAGCTTCCAAACTTTTCAGATGGTTGGTTTTTCCATACATCGCTTACTCCATCCATCACTCTGCCAATCCACTCACATAATTGTCCTATCTGGGGGGTTATTTGAATCTAAATTTCTGTTTGAGCTATTAGGAGCAACACTTGACTTGGCATCCCCTGTATATGTTGACAAAAAGGCGCAGGTGTTGTAACCTTTGCTTGATAAATCATTTACTTTTGCTACTTGACTCGCAAGCAGTCTGGGGGCATTGGCTTTTTAACTGCCTTTTCCATATGCAAATCAGAAATACAGTATGCCTGGGGTACACAGGCTTTAGTTTCAAAAAGCAAGTTGGTCTGGATACCTCATGACTAAGTAATAGATAAGTCTCTCATATTGCCAAGGACTTGTAATAAGGAGAGTGGTAGAGGGATGGGAAAGTACCATCACATTAATTAGGGACGAGCCTCTTGGTAGCAATAACACTAATAAAGGGTTCTGAATTTGGGGTGTGTTTTTTTCCTAAAATTAATAGTGAAACACGAGCTATGGGAATGCTAAACCAGCAACCTGCTCCCTGTGATCAGAGTTTATGTTGTCACTTGCCATTCTAAATGCTCTTTGTGGATCTGTAATGCCCTGGCTGTGCTCTAGAGTACAAAATTCCTTTAGGGATCAGTGTGCTGTATTCAGTGTGCTGCAGCTCCACTTCACACTAAACATTGTTTACTAGGCTGAGTCCTGTTTGCCACCTACTTACCCTACATCTTCCTGGAAATTGTACTTAGGATGCTAAAAACAGCTCCTGAGAAACACATGCCTGCTCCATCTAATCGCTCCTACCTGCCAGTAGCCAAGTGCCTTATTCAGGGAGGTTAGGAGGATGCAGGGAACACAAACTGCCTCCCACTGCAGGCACCAGGCAGAGGATCAACCACTTCACCTGTGAGAATCTAAGTGGAGAGAAAGCGAATCCTGTACTCTGACCAGCAGTTTCAGGAAAAATCCCTCTCTAATGTAAACACGTTTTATATCAGATCCATCCCGGGTAATTTCTAAAACTTAGTTAAGCACAAAACCAAATATTTATTCCCATACCTTTTGATATGGAAAGATAAACTGATTTCTAGGCAAACAGAAATAGAAACTCTTCCTGCTTCTGCCTTTCCACAATCCCAAAGCACAGTCAGATCATGGATAATAAGCCAGGGTGTTTTCACACTTTCTCTGGTGAGGCCCCAGAACCACCCAGCTATAAGAGAGCTCTAAAGAGAGCTCATCCTTTATAGCACAAAACAACTGAAACAAAAGGCCTGTAACTTGCTTAGAACACTGAAACAAAGTTTAAGAAAAACCCCAAAAGTCAAACATGCTTATCTAGGCAGCAAAATGACAGGTATGAAAACCAGCCAGCTCAGCACAATGGCCTTATAAAGACCAGGTACACAAATGCACCCTGTGAAACACATCTTAAAAAGAGCAATAGTAAGTTAGGGGGGAAATTACTGAAGTTTAGCAAAATGTTTATAGGACAAGAAAATTGCTAACTCCTTTAGATCTGCTCCTGCTCCCTGCCTTTCCCAAATTAAACAGTGGTATCTTTGTAGCTTCTCCTTTTAGGCTTTTATTTATCTCTAAAAAACCACCGTACGCCTCAGGTGCATACACAAACCTAATTGTACAATTACTTTCTTTCCGAGAGACAAGGCAAAGCCTGTTTTACTTCCCCACAAGCCTTTTAGAAAGCGAACTGCAACCTGCAATTTTTCACTGGCAGCACTTTAAAACAAAGGGCATGAGGAAAAAAAATGAGCTGGATGCCGTATCCTGTAGGATAGCAGATGTGAACTCTGTCAGACCAAGGAGGGAGGCAAATTCCAGAGTCGCTGGTCCTTCTGTGAGAATGGTCAGTTGCTGGGATTTGGAGGAGTGTGGTGCAGGCGATGCCCCTCACCAGGCTGGAGGCAGGGAAGTAACCTCACAGATAGCAGCTCCAAAAGTATACAGGATCCATAGATCAAGTCAGCACCTTGACTGGTAAGTTCATGCAGTCCCTCCAGCGCTGTCATTCCTGCAGCTGAAACCACAGAGCTGCTTTGTGCCCAGGTTCCATTGCCACCCTATGGAAGAAAGAAACCAGTGCACACATTTTTCATTGGACAAATCAAACATGTGCTTCGCTTCATGGGGATTTTCCGTCTTTGCCTCTTGCTGAGCCCCTGCCACTGTGTCGTACCCTTTGCCCCCTCAGAAGGGGACATCGAGCTATCAGCCTCACGGGCAGCTCGTGTCTTTGTGCCTTATTAATGAGCACCATAGGCTGCCTGCCCTTTCTGCCTCCACACCCTGCTCTCTTTCTCCCATTTCCCAGAGCCCAGGAATTTTACTGGTCAGACAGGTAGACCTGCTGGCCCTGGGGAGGCAGGGGAAGGTCAGAATTTCATGGCATTGCAGTGTATTAACATCTGAGCCACCACCTCGCTCCACACACAGGGCACAGCAAGTTTGGGAAATATGTGAGGGGTACAGGTGGCTGGTACACAGCAGAGAACATGAGAGGCTGCAGGAACAAGATCAGGCCTTTTATTCTGGGGGTTCTGAGCAAACTATTTATAAGGCAGGTCAGTGCTACTTGTTGCTCAGGGGACTGTCTCTCCTTAGGATCAGAATACTCATCGTCAAGGCTGAACACACCACTTGTGTCTGAGTGTGAATGAAGAACACTAATTTAGAAACATTTGTTAGAATCAGTCCCCTGAGAATGCCGTATTCCATACAGTAACCTCCCTAGGCCAGTGCATGGGGCCAACTTCAACTGCAAAGCACTTCCAAAGCTGCCCCTTTCCTTCTCTTGGCCCATCCAGCAAATGTAGTGGCAGTTTCAGAACACTATTTCCATGCAGGAATAAAATATCTACTGGGTAAAGAAGAGACATTTGCTGAGATTAGATATAAAACAACAATTCTGGGATGTGGGACTGCTACTTTCTAGAGGCCCTGAAGTTAGAAGGATCACTTGGCTTCCAAGACAAGTAGGGTTCTGTGGACTTTCCCATATTAGCAAAGGGAAGTAAGGGCTCCTCTCCTCTGACACCTCGAAGCTTGAACCCTCTTATGATCACCGAAAGTTTTGATCTCTGTGCAAAAAGTGTTTTGCTGTTCAACCAGTGGCATCAAGCTACTGACACATGGCCTTAATATTGGTGCTGTCTCTCCTCTTCCACCCAGGAAGTAGTAATACTGGCCTGAACTTGAGGGTGACCTGGAGATGGCTCTAAAAATGGAGTATAAGTCTTGAGAGTGTGGATAAAAAATGCACTGTCAGACTCTGTCAAGCATCAGGAGGTCACAGACCCTGGCAGGCTGAGACATCTCAGATCCTGCCTCTGCTTTGTGTTTGGCCATATTAAATTGCTCCTCTTTTTGGTTGAAATTAGTCAAGGAAATGTGGGCTGAATTCTTTGCTAAGCTTAAATTGAGCTGGTTCCACCATGATGGGAGCAAAGAGCCCACATGTGGTTGTGGCGCTTTTGATGTGTCCCAATCACAGAATAGTTCAGTGGCCACACATCCCCAGCACAGTGTGAGTGTTAATGTGCTGCTCTGATCACCATTGCTAATGACAGTCTAGAGTGTGCTCCACAGAGAGCAGGTACAAAGGTGACCAGAAACAAGGGTCACTCCCCTTCCCTTCCCTCCTGCTCATCTCGGGGCACAGAGCCCATTTAATTGAGCTCTCACGCAGAGGGACACTGTGGAATTCCACTCTCAGATCAGTTCTTAAAAAGCAGCTGAGAACAGCACACCTTTTCAAGAAGAAAGCACATATTGCACTATAAAGGTGAAGATTCACAGAAAACTTCCCAGTACCATCATGTGGCTGTATCTTCAAAGTGGGATGGAGCCAAATCAGTCCCAAAATGCCTGGGTTAGTCCTCAGCAGGGGAGATCCTTGTTCCTGGGCTTTTTCTTCCTCCTCCTTGCAGGCTCAGTGAACAGTTCAGACTCTTTTTTGAAAACTAATGCTCAGCATCCTATTTCTAACAGATTTAGCATAGAATTATTTACAATGGACATAGACGAATTTCCCAAACTAAGCAATTAAACTTATTGAGTTTTGCCCCTCCTCACAATAACCAGGAAGCCTGTGTGTAAGGCTCCCTTTTCTGTGGGTTTTATGGCCATTACTTATTCCACAGTGGGGGAGAAGAGAGCGAAGAAGTAAGTGTGGGCCTGGTGGGAAGAGTTGGCAAATGCAGAAATATGATGAATGAGCTGGAGAGATTTAATTTCTTATTAAATTCTCTACAAGCTGTGTAACCTTTCTTTAGCTAAACAATTACTCTAAAAGGCAATGATTTTCTGTGTTTTCATTGAAAAGTCTTCATAATAACAATGGCCTATGTTCTCCTTCTTGACGAACTTCTGCCAAAAACAGTTTTCTTTTTTCCATTCAGCAGGAAACTTTCTTTTATTTTTATTTTTTCAATCTCATATTCCCTGCTAACATGGATTTTGAAGGCCTACCACTTACTGCATGGGGCTGGGAAGAAGCTTCCCCTCAGGCCAAATCATTTTGGTCCATCTCCTTTATAGGGATTCTCAGAGCTTCCTCCCAAGAGGATCGCAACCACTGTCAGAGACATAATACCAGGCCCAAGTGACCATTTAAGCTGACAAAATGTGACATTTCCTATGTTCACAGCTTAGGGTACATGGAAGAGGACTCCCAGATTTGTTTTTCAGTGGACAGGCAGCAGATCTCGCCGAGTTGTGGTGGGTGCAGTTGAGGGGAGCTTGACTTTGGCGTGGTGAGGGAGAAAGTCATCATGTTTTTAAATACAACATGATTAAACGAGTGGATGCTGATCCTCACTGGACCATAGAGTCCAGTTTTGGTGCTGATCCCCACTGAATCACAGGGTCCTGTGGCCAGCTGGAGTTTTGGAAGGGCTTTGAGGATGCAGCATGGGCAGAGCACTGTCCTCCCACAGAGCTGCACTTTGTTCACATACATACACTCACAGATACAAATCAAATGAACAAGTCTAAGGCAAGATTATAGTTATGTGCCTCTTACTGCTGTTCGTTGGCTTGGCTGATTTCCTGGGCACTGTGGGCCCGGCCCAGCCTTCATGGCAGATAATACTGTATTGGATTAGTCTGCCTCGCTGCTGCATCAGGTCCCAGATCGATTTATTGACTCTGTCAGAGTGGCTAGTACAGTAATTGTTACAAGAGCAGAATAGAAAGCAAGAATGTGTCCACATAAAATATAAAAATGACGTTTTGTTCGTTCTTTCCTCCTTCGCCCTATAGATCTTTATGTGTTTACACAGTGGAGAGCACTTTACTTAAGTTAATCAGCTCCTTCTACATTATTAATTGCGACAGTTAGGGTGCTACGTGGCAACAAACGTATTATTGAGAGCATTGATCTCACGCTGATGGTGTGGACCTGGGTAGGTTTTGTATTCCTTCCCTTCTTTTGCAACTGCTTTAGGGCCCTATCAAATCCCATTTCTCTGACTGACAATATGCCATCGATACCATCGATTTCAGAGAGGGGCAGGAGGACGCACACAAGAAAGAAAGTAGTGAGCAGAGATCCAGGCTTGGGAAGGGGCTGGTGGAAGTTGGTAATCACAGTAATTGCATGCCTTGCCTGATTTCTCTGGTTTGTAAAGAGTAATTGTTTGAGAGCAGAAGTTTCCCAAGTGTTGAAGATTTGCAGAGATGGCATGATGAGACCTTTTAAAATGTGTGCAGAGTGTATACCCTTAAAAAAAAGCCATACTGACTTTTTACAAGGGGTTTGGAAGTGCCTTTGAAAGACATTTCATGAAAGTTCAGCCTTTGCAGCTGATACCTATATGAGCTCCATAAATTCCACCCAGCCTGACAAACTCCAGTAGGTGTCACATGTGACCTGGATGGAAAAGGTCAGGAGCTGAATTTATGGCTTTTGCATTTACTGGAACATTAAGATTTTTGCCAACTGCCATATATACATTTTAACAATTCTGCAATCAAAGGATTAGGACCACAATCTACAATGAAGGTCAAAAATTAAAGGCCACAATCCTTACATCGTTCCCAATGGATAGGCATTAAGCTACCTCTGTTGTAAGAATCACCTTCACTTAATGGCATTAACACAGAGGTCAAGGAGTGAATAAGCTCCAGAGGTGAACACTTTGCAAAACCGACTATCCTGCTCTGAAATTAATACTGAATTCCATAGGAAGGGACCAAAAGATGATAACCCTTTTCCTAATGGAGAAGGACTCTCCAGATTGCAGCAGATTCCATGTTCCCAAGACACTGAGCATCAGCTCCCTAGTGTTGGACTGTCCTAGAAAAATGTAAATAACATAGAGAAGAAGGACTGGGGCTTTAAATGAAATACAGCAAAATTGCCTCAATTTTATTACAACCCATTTATATTTTAAATTTAACAAATGTGTCTGTTCTTAGTAAAGATTACTAACAGCATGTCAAGTTGCAGCTTTCATATTTTACTGGGCTTTAGTTTAGAACATCAAAACACATCGTCTTGTTTTAGGCTTTTGTTTTGATAGCATTTTCTACTTGAGCAGAGGTAGAACTGGAAAAATTGAATTCAAAATCAGGATGTTTTTTTTTTTTAACCTAAGAAAAGTCAAAAGGCTAAACATGAACATATCTTGTAGACTTCCCTTTAGTTACTTTGGTTATTAATATTCAATTTTGAAAACAGCACTGACAGTATAATCATAATATTCTCAGGCATATTCACTTGTGTGACCCAACTGTTAGATCATCTATACAAACACTGGTTATTACACATGAAGAGATGCAGCTGAAGACACTGCAGAAGGCAATGAAATGTAATTTTAATTATGAGATATGAGTATCCAAAATCACTACCAATAGATTGCAGGCACCTCTGAGGCTGAACACAATAATTTGGGAAGAAATTCTTCCCTGTGAGGGTGGTGAGACCCTGGCACAGGTTGCTCAAAGAAGCTGTGGCTGCCCCATCCCTGGAAGTGTCCAAGGCCAGGTTGGACAGGGCTTGGAGCAACCTGGGCTAGTGGAAGGTGTCCCTGCCCATGGCAGAGGGGTGGAATGAGATGATCTTTAAGGTCCCTTCCAACCCAAACCATTCTATGACTCTATGAATTTCTGCATTTTTTGGAGCAGCTTTATACAACTTCAGATATCATTTTATGCTTTTGATGTATCTTTTTAAATATGACAGCAGAAAAAGTATCTTTTTTATTTTAAAAAAGGGGATAAAGTTAGATATGACATTTGCATGCAGGGTTGGGTTTTTTCATCCTTCCATATGCTAAACAATGAGATTTGAGATTTTGCAAGAACACTTTGACACATCATTATGTCTGGCTATTCTCTGTTTTGTTGGGGTTTTTTTAAGGACTTTCTTGTAGTCTTCTGGGTTAAAGATCATGTCTGAGAATCTATGGTATGGGCCCAGGCTGTATATTCATTGAAGTTGATGAGAGGAGGAGATGGAAGATTTGTTATTGGCAGGAGTTTGTTTTAGAAATACAATAATATTTTTGTTTAATTATGCTTGTCTTTTGCTTATAACTATGCACAGTAGAGTAAATCTAGTCTTTTTCAAATAAGATAAAGGTTAAAATTCACATTTTCTTTATAGAGAGAGCTTGCAATGCATCATCATGTATCTCAGGAGTTTTTATTTTGTGGCTACAGGTATTAACTCTCAGTGACTCTAAAGCAATCTTCCTTGATGTAGAGATGGATTTTGTTTTGGGGCTTTCCCAATTTACTGATCTTGAAGGGTAAATCTGAAAGTATAGGCCAGGTCATGACCTGTCTGGTTCATTCACAGGCCAGGTAGGACAGGGCTTGGACTAAGGTGGTCTAGTGGAAGGTGTCCCTGCCCATGGCCAGGAGGTTTGGAAATAGATGATCTTTAAGGTCCCTTCCAACCCAAACCATTTTGTGATTCCATTATTTCCCTGCAAGGGAGGCTTCACAGGCTCTTTATAAACTCATTGTCTTCTTGACAGTAGTAACAAGGGCAGAGTTTGTCCTAGTAGGGGTAACCGCTTTTTCAGTCCTTTTGATGTTGAGTGAGTTTGAAAGGAGCTCAGATTCTTCTCCTGGAAGCTTTTTGGGAACACGAGGAGTAAAAGTAGTAACATTTAGGAAAAAAAGGGGGGAAAAAAAGCTGAGGGAGAGCTGTACTTCTGTGTAGAATGGAGCAGCTTGCTTAGGGAGTACAAAAAGCCACTTCTACACAGGCTATTTTCAGGGAAAAGCCTCCCATTCAGTGACTCACAAAAGAGAAGAGGCACCTTTTGATTTTAAGTTCAAGGTTTACATTAGTAATTTTGTCTGTTTTCTCTGTTAGTATTAATTAAATTGAGATAGTTTAATTAGTATTACTAAATTTGATCATTAGTAGTAATTCATTCTGCCTGCCATACTGCACAAATATGATGAAGCAGAAATAACTAAATTGTTTAATTTCATCTCATTTAATGACTTTACACTCCACCAGGACTTTCACTGGCATCTCACAGTATGTGTGAAAATCGCTCCAAGCTAGGCCAAGACCCAACTTCCTTTAGCCAACCATGTCTAATACGTCCCTTCTCATCCAAAGGCGGATCATGTGCTGCAAAGGCTTTTCCCATTTCTCCACCAGAGAGCTGGCAACCTCTGAAGCCTGGGGTGGTCTTTCCCTGCCCCAGTCACGCAGCTCCTGACCCCAATGGCTTCAATGAATCTGTACAGGACTCGTCGGCTGCTGCATCCCTGGACAGGGGCTCCTTACAGTGTGGCAGAAGTCCCATCATGGATTCCCACGAGAGAAGTCCCATCATGGATGCCCACAGCTTCCATTTTTGTTAGAGCAGTCTAGCAAGGTGCAAAGCATCAGGAAAAATGCAGATGGCAAAAGTTTCCACGTTCAGGAGAGTTTTTTTGTTCAGCTCAATTCCCTCTTGGCTTTCTTTTTTTAAGAGCAGTTTTAGAGAGGGGGGTTCCCTGCTGAAATGAGTCATTATTCCTCCAGCTTGCTGTCTTCTTTTATTTTAAGGTCAATGTGGCAAAAACACCAGAGTTGCCTCCGTGCTCCTATTTCTGTCCATGTTAATTTGGAGACTGTTTTGATCTCCTTGCCCAGCAACACCTAGGACTTGCCAAAAGCCCGATTCCTCTTCCTTTTTTGCAGTGTCCAAACCCAGCCTTTCCCTGCCCACTTCTCAAAACATGCTGTAATCTTGGCCCCCCCATTCCGAGGTTCCCAGCTGTCCCTCTGTGTGGAGTGAGCCCTGCCAGCCCTACTGTTCTTGCTGCCCACAGCCCAATTACTTGCTTGCACCTCCCAGTCACCCACCAACCCGTCTCCCCTGTTTTTTGCGCTACTTTGATCAAGGCTATGCACACTTAGCTCTCCCCATGGAGCCACAGGGCTGCTCATTTGTCCACTTCACCCACAGACAGAGAGCACAGGCAGGGACCTGGCACTGGGGGCTTTGAGGGGGATTTCAGAGGGAGTGCTCTCTCTCCCTTTCAGTCCAAGCTATTCCCTCCCTTGCTTTCCTCTGTGTGCTCTAAAGTACTCTCAGAGCAGCCAAGAAAAGCAGCTGAACTACCTTTTGTAGTTATAGATCAACTACTTTTTGATCCATGACAGGTCTTCTCCCATTACACCACAGGGAGCCCACAGCCAGGGATGTGTTGGCCGATGAGTCCCGTACAGCTCTATTGGGACTGTTGGTATCGGGATGGCACAGGAGCTGGGTGACCAGGGCAGGGAAAGCCCATTGCAGTCTTCAACCTCCGAAGGTTAAAGTGGCCTTTCCCTGCTCCCTGCTCTCCAGTGGACAAATGGGGGGAAAAAAGATCTGAAAACTACCTTTTGTACCCCAAACTGCACAGAAAAGAGCCAGAGCCTCTGCAGCAGTTTGTTGGCAGAGCACTCCATCCCACTGGGACCCCTTGGCCCCTGGGCCCCTCACGTAGCTCCTGTCACTCCGCTGCTCCCTGCAGGCACGGGACAGGGAAGGAGAGTCCCAGGGCAAACCCCTGAGTGTGTGTGTACGTGTGTGTCTGTGCATGTGTGTGCTCGGGCTGTCTCGCTGCAAACGGAGCCTGGGAGGCCCAGGCTGGGGTTGATTTTCTTTGGATGACTTTCCCCGATTGTTTAAAGCAATAAAAGTAAAGAAACTTTTTTGGGGGAAACGGTGGTTGAGGGGAGATTATTTTTGCAGTCCTGGTGCAGGCAGAACTCCTGAGGCTTCAGGGGAGTTTTGCTCGCCTGAGGACTGCGGGGACTGGCTTAAATTGAATAAAACTGTAAGTACAGTATCGGGGACAGGGTAACAAGGAGTTCTGCAAAAGCTACACCACTGGAAAGCACAATGAAGAATAGAGCGGGTTACGCCGCGGTGAAAGTATGTACTGGTTGTTATAACACCGTGCCTCCAGAATAAATTATGTCCCTTTAAAAAGTAATACTTTAACTGTGGAGCTATATAGAGACAATTAAGACGATATTGTTCTCCTCATTTCCCTCCCCCCTGGCTCCCTCCCTCTCTCTGCAGTAGCTCTGTGGAAACTTTTAATGCTGCAGCTTGAAACTTGGGCCTCTGGGTCTGAAATGCCTGAGAAAGCACTGCGGGCTCTAACTGTAAAACATTCCTTCGGCGGGCCCTGGAAACAGGGCGCGCTGGCGCAGGCGAAGTTCAGAGGGATCACATGGAAATGAGGGCTGGCTGCAGGCTCCCGAGGAGCGGTTTATTTCCCTTAAACCTGAACTTGAACTTGTGAACACGCAGCCGGAGCCTGGGACGGGCGGTGAGGGGCTGGGAGCGGGGCTGCTGCCGGCCCCATGCACCCACCAGCTGGGCTGGGGGGTCCCTGTGCACCCACCAGCTTTGTGCCGTGTCCAATGGCACTGTAGTTTAGGGAGCCAAAGGGTTTGTTTTTATCCAAGCGAAATGCTGGAAAGTCCCGTTGCAGCGTTGTGTCCCTATTTTCACGGGAGTTCCCGGCATGCAGTTATAAGCAGGTCCAAGGCCCAGTGCACATTTTATTTCTTAAAAGGAAAGAAATCAGTGAAATTTAGTGTAAGAAACATGGAACTGCTCCACTCTCGAGTAAATGTAACTGTGCTTCCAGCAGAGGAAAATACGGGGCTGTCTAAAAATGAGGCATGAAGTGCAGAACTCAGCCCCCCCTTGCAGCACATTTGCTTTTATATCGCCATAGTGGATGTAAACCGTGAGGCAGGTTTTAAAGTTGGGTTTGCCTCTTTGATTCCATGCATCCTGCTGTTTTCTTCTTCTCTTGCAAAAGTCTGTATCGGGGGGAGCGAGGTGCTGATGCCAGCGGGTGTCACCCAGGTGTGGTGGCAGAGGTGGCTGCTGTCCTGGCTGCAGGCGTAGGGAAGCTTTCTCCCCCTCTCCCCGCAGCTGGACTTGGCTGGGTGGGTCATATTTTGGTCATTTCTGATTACTCCCGAACAATTTTGGCTATGTTAATGGCAAAACTTTGAAAGGATGAATGGGTGAAAAAAATCCCTTTTGGCAGTAACTCAGGAAATATCTACAAAGATGTCCTTTCTGGAGCAGGATCTTATTTCAGGGTTTGTATTAGGATCATTTTTATTCTGTGACAGCACATAAAGAGAGCAGGACAGAGCAATGAGGTCTGGCATAGCTAAAATCCCTTCTGTGTGTGTGAGGTTATATAGTTTATCAATGCAGAAACCACCATGGGCTTGGAAAAGTAAACAGCTGGCTTGGGTCTGTGCGCTGCACTCCGGAGTTGTCTGCAGGATTTAAATGGCTCGCCTGCAATTTTCGGAGCGGGGCAAATATATATAGTTTTTCTTTTAAACATGTCAAAAGGTTTTTTGCAGCCATTTGTTTTCTTAGATCCTTTTTATTTGTTGCGATTTTCCTTTCTGATTAATTTTGGTTTATTTTGCTTTTACAAAGGGCTTTGCTGCCACCAGCAAGTCTACAAATAAATAATAATTAAAAAAAAAAAAGCTTCCATCCCAGTCAGAAAACCTTGTCGCAGCGACAAATATCAGAGAAAGCCATCGTCTCTCTCAAAGATTTCATCTCACCCTTCACTTAATCCGCTTGCTGTACCTCAGATCTCAAGTAACTTTCATACTGTGGGCTCACTTTAATGGATAGAATCTATTTTTCATGAAAAAAGCAGGAAATAAGCTGTCTCTCGTACAAAGATTTACAAAATGTAATCATTGTTGAAATATTCTCTTTGAACTGCCTTGTCCGCAGGGGTGTCTGGCTCCCAATACCCCCGTTTCTTTAGAACACCCTTACAAGTTCTTCTGGTAGATCAGGTACACTGGTGGTTCTGGTCTTTGATGTCTTGAATGAATGAAAGAAAAGCATAATAAAAGAGAGCTGTTGATCAAGCATAAAATACTCTTTAAGCTGACAGAATGGCAGAGTTAACACATTCTAAGCTGCTTTTAGGTTTTTCCTTTTTTCCTCACATTTTCCTGTGCTTTGTGTACAGTGGGGGTTTTTATTTTTTGAAAAGTCTCTGATCTATGTAGTATGCCGTCCTCTAACAAAAACCAAAATGGGATTGTTTCTCTCTCTTTCTCCCTTTCTTTTTCCTTTCTCTCTTTTACTCCACTATCTTTTTTTTTTTCTTTTTTTAAACAGCAAGGTTTGCAGTTTAGCGTGGCTGCAGTCAGCTTTCAGCCGACCAAGCAAAGTTTAGAAGTTATTTTGCAGATTTCAAAGTCAATTTACTAACAAATAAATGAACTTCATCACTTGACTATTTAGAAAACCATAATGTCACCCAAAGGAAAGGGAAGACCCTCTGCCTAAATGCAATTTTGCAAACCGAAAGACGGGCAGGAAAATGACCTCATTGTGAGAGAACTTTCTTTTAGAGGCAGAGAAAGGGGAAAGTTTTCTTCCTGTAGATCTAATTTAGATCTTAAGTTCCCATACATTATTTATACATTATACTCCGTGTGCCAGCCTACTCTGCTGGCTGGGTTACATTTCAAACATTTGCCATTGATAAGTCTTTGCTGTATTATATTCAGGCTAAATGCGAATATGTCATAGCGCAGTCAGTCTTTAATCCGCTGAGCTCCAGGTCAGGGCAGCAGGGGGTCCAGCACTCAGAGCATTGCTTTATACTTAAGAAACATCTGGGGCCAGCTGGGACACTTTACTGGAACATTCAGATGTCTGGAACAACAGCAGGAGTTACTGTATGAGTGTGTTTTCATAGGTTTGGGAGGGTTTGGGGTGACTTATTTAAAAACACTAGCTGTTCCCAACTTGAGGTTTGAACCCAAGCAGAAATCTTGCCTGAAGTGAGTTTGTTGGTCCCAGGAGAGAAGTGGTTTGGACTACTATACATTTTTAATAGTCAGCACGCAAAAGTCCATATTACAAAATTATTGCATGTAATTTAATGCAGTTTGCCACAACTGGCATTCCCGCAAAAACTATGGGATGCGGAGCTACTGTATGCATCGCCTGGAGACTAGTGTCCCTCCTGGGATGGGTTTTATCTGCCTCAAGACAGTATAAATGTGCTTATAGTGGGGCGTGTGACTCTCCCGGCTGCGGATGTTGGACAACCAGAAGATTCTCTCACTGTTTTATGCCCCTTTGGGGATGACCAACATGCTACTTGCATCCCTGCCGGTATTTCATTTTGGAAAATATAATTACTAAATAATTAATCCCAGCTCTAAGAAAATAACTTCCATAGGCACAAAGGTGACCTTGTCTTTAATATTCACCTTTCGCTCCTACGCAGCAGGATCAAATTTCGTGCCTGGAGAAACTCTGGAGAAAGCACTAGAAAAGTGGGATGAATTCAGATGTGGGGTAAACCAAAGGCAGTTGCTTTATCTGCAGGAGCCCTCCAGCCACCAGAAGCCGAACTGCCACTGCCTTCCCTCACCCTGGCAACCCTTTTGAAGTGGCATCAAAGCCTCAGTTTTGGCCCCTTGCTTTCACATGATGCACCGTGGGGAAGAACCTTCCTGGGACCTCTCACAAGATGATGCCAAAAGTACCAGTTTACTGCCTAGCTGTTCACATCCTCATTTTACCTTTACAACCAGAAGGACTCGTTACCCCAATTCACCTTGCCAGGATTAATGTTTCTGAGAGCCTTGAAGTTCTTGAGGTGACTGAAGAGTCATCCCCAAACCAACCAACCAACCAAACTGATGCGCCGTGATGAGTCCTCGCGGGTGCCGGTGGTCATGGCTCGGGTTCAGCTCGGCTGCCCAAACAGCCACTTTGCCGGCGAGCTCTAAAGCTGTACAGTTTTTTTTTATTTAGGCTCTTATCAAAGGTGGGTTTTCCCGCCTGGGTCCGTGCAGCAATAGCTTCCTGCACACACAGCCGTGCCCGGGGCAGCAACGGCCGCAGTGCCGTGGCAGCCACGTTTGAAGTCCTGATGGCACCAACCCGTCCCGCCACCAGCCAGCCAAACTAGGCTGAAACCTAAAGAAAATGGCTAGTACAGAGCAGGTCTGGGCCCTGAGTGGGTGTGGGGAAGCCAAAGTTCCTATATGTGGAGTTTGTCAGAGTTTCAAACGTGTGAATGTCCTTAAATAACCTACATCGCCCGGAGAAATAAGCCAACTGTCACACCCAGTTCTGGATTCCACATTAACAACCTCCTTCCGCAGCGTTAAACTTTGCCCTTGAGGACTTTTGTTTAACTTCTTAATTCGAAAAACAGATAGGGAGGGTGTAGAGCCCCGGCTTTCTGTGTGAGCTGAAAGGTCCCATTGTTGGGGCAGGAGATGTGCAGGTAGAAGCAAACTGAACAAGTTTGGGTTTGACTGTTGTTCTGGTTTGAAACATGTGAGCAGTGCTCGCTGTGAGGCCAGGAGCTGGGGTGAGGGACGGCATGCAGGAAGGCTGGTTTAAGGAGGTTTTAATAAATAATGGGCCTGTTCCTGGGCTCCTGACTCAGGCAGAAACTGCTACCGGAGTCAATGAGGCACTTTGAGCTTTTCTCCTGTTAAATATTCTGAATCGTGGAGTGTTTCTTTGCTGTTCTTCCTCTACAAAGGAACTGATTGTCAGAAGTGGCTAAAGGATTTTTGTGTGTCTCTGCTATCTCCAGAAGAGCATAAGAAACAAATAGACTTGCACTATCAAAGAACCGTAATTGCCATCTCAGACTTCCTGTTTAGGATTCAGTCAAGTAGATATTGTTTATGGATCATAAAACCTTACTACTGTGAGGATTCTCAGATACTGGCAGCGCCGAGTTTCAACTTTCATGGTGCTGTAAATTAGGGGCAGGGGGGGAAAAATGTGATAATACTCCTCAGAGAACAGTAAAACAGAGCTCTGCAATGGTTAAATGGAATTTTATAAGCACATTCAGTGTGGAACTGTTTTGCATTACATGAGTTGAATACCTTAGAGATGACACACATCTGCAGGCACTTTATTAAATCCTTAGTCAGCACTTTTCAACCTGATGAGATTACTTCTTCATTTGACTGGAGAAAGGGAAGCGAAGATCTCGTACCGGACTGCAGAATTCTTTCTGATGTTTCACCTTGAGCGCTGGGGAAGGACAGAGAGATGCTCGGCAGGACAATACAGACCTGTAGTGGCACCAACAACTGTGTGGCAGTAATTTTACTGAATGGGACCTTTAGCTCCAGTGGATTCATTTAGCACTAAACTCACTGAGATTACTGCAAAGTAAATAGAAGGGAAATAAAATACTGTCTCTTTTATGAAAGCACACAGAGATAATTTCATCCTGACCATATTGTGATAGTGCCCATGATTTAAATGGAGATTTTAAAATAAGAAAGGCAATATGTAGTTCTCTGAGTGGGTACAGTCGGATAGGTTACAGAACTGAAGGGATAAAGTGGGTAAGGTGGTTAGACACTGAGCAGAGCTCTAAAACAAGGCATAAAACACTTCAGCCATCTGAACATAGGGATCCGGGCTTCTTTTTTCCTCCTCTAAGCCCCCTAATCATGCCAAGTAAAAGTTGACAGATCCCAACTATTGGGTCTCCAAGCGCCTAATACATTTCCTAGACGTTTTTATTTGAGACGCGGAGGTCTCCTCTCCCTCACAGAGAAGTTTCACAGGTGCTTCAGAGGAACAATGGTGCTCTTCAGCCCTAATCCTGGAAGACTTAGACGTGTATAGGAGGCTTGAGGGGGATATGAGATCTTAATATTAAAATGATTAGTAGAAAAAGGAGGATCATTCTGTGTGTGCATTTCAGCTGTAAGATGCTCTAAATTAAACCGGTGTCCCGAGAGCAGTGCTGGTGGGATCTGCTGGGTAAATGCGCTCTCTGTCTCACTGTTCTGCTGCCTCAGCCCATAAAACATCTCATCCAAGTGGGGCTGCAGGAGCAGGCGAAGCAGGACGCAGCTGTTGGTGAAGCACTTGGAGTTTGGGTCCCGTAAAAGCAGCTTTTCAGTCAAGGCAATGCAGAGCCCCGGCACAGAAGTTTTGAAACTCGCCATGCAGTTTGGTTTGAGTCGATCCTGTAAGGGTTAATTAAGTTTTTCATTGGTATTAAGGCTGAGCAGTGTCTGCAGGAGTCATATTGACACCCTAGTGCATGGTAACTCTACTCCTTTATTGACATGTTGCTAGTCAGGAGCACAATAGCGCTCTGTGTCTGCAAATCATTGCTAAAATCATCTCAAGAAAAAAAAAGTTTGAAAGCCCAACTCGAGACAAAGGCCCCAGAGCTGCACTGCGCCGCTCAAAACTCTCGAGTCAGCAACTTCTATTGATTAAAAACTAACCTTTAAAGTAACTCGCAGAGTGTGTGGTTAGCATTTAAATTTAAACATGTCATGAGTTGATTTGTGTTACTGAATACCAACTCCGAAGGAGTTACATTCACATCAGATTTTTTTTTTTCTAATTCCCTTAAGCAGCTAAAGTATTTCATGAAATGTCAATAGGGCAGGGGGGAAAAAAAAGGTGTTTTGGAGGGAGGGGACTCTCACCCAGCCTCGCCGTTTCTTTTCCCATGCAAATAGTCACCCCAAAAAGAAAAGTGTGGGGACCGACACACAATAATTAGACCTTTGTCTAACTTTCCCAAGTGCCAGAGAAAGACAGATTAATTAAATATACAACAGTGTTGGTTTTTGGAGTGGGGGTCTCTCTTGCTGTGGAGGTCATAAATTAGGCAGAATAAATAGTTCAGTGTGTTGGGAGCGGAGCTCGACGTCAGCGCGGCTGGCGGCGGTGGGAGGGCGCAGCGCCGCGCTTGCGGATGGCGGTCACGTCTGGGGCTGTCTGGTTGCCCTTAGCAACGAGACATGATGTAACACCGGGATGAACTTGAACTTGGGGGACTTGAAAAGGGAACAATAGACCAGAGCAATCAATAAAGCCTATTTCAGTGAAGGATTACAGAGCCTCTCTGGGGTAACCTTGTCTGCGAGGCGCGGGGTGAATAGCGAGATGCGTGAAGGAGCGCGGGGCGGCGGGGGACGGACCGACGGACCGGCCGGGGCGGACGGACAGACGGACCGAGGGGCGGGGGGGCGGCGGAGCCCGGGCGGGCCAAAGGACCCTAACGTTGCGAGCTCCAGCCCCGCGCAGCCCCAC
>VZRE01000360.1:589328-591828 GCA_013396775.1 Cephalopterus ornatus
CAGCTTTTGAAGCGAGGGAGGAGTGGCCAGGGCAGCGGCTCCCGCCACCCGGCGGGCCATGTGCCGGGCCAGCGGCCATGGAGCCAGCCGGACATCGGCGCTAGGGATGGGAACCATCGCCTCGCTGTGTTCATCCCCTCCACTCCATTTCCTCCAAGTCTTTAACCCTTCCATTCCATCACCTCGCAGTTTTCAACCTCTCCATTCCATCACCTCGCAGTGTTCAATCCCTCCACTCCATTACTTTTCATTGTTCAGCCCTTCTACTCCATCACCTCTCGGTCTTTAACCCCTTTACTCCATCCCCTCACAGTGTTCAACCCCTCTACTCCATTCCCTCTCAGTCTTAACCCCCCTTAACTTCATCGCTTCTCGATCTGTAACCCCTTTACTCCATCACTTCACAGTTTTAACCCCTCTACTCCATCTCCTCTTAATCTTCAACCCCTCTACTCCATGCCCTCTCAGTCTTTAACCCTTCTGCTCCACACTGGACACTGCCACAGTTCCCATCCTGGCCAAAAACTGTCTCACTCATACAGCAGGTGTGGGGGACGACCCTGCAAAGTTTGGAGGACTTGGCAGCTGGTGGTGGTCGGAGGTGCCTCCAGCACAGCACAGCCCACACTACACGTCCCTGCACCCACCTAAAATCAGTCTAGCCCCGGAGTCAGGGAGGGGAACCGGACTTGGCTCTGCTTCACGAACCCTGCCAGAACTTTCCTGTGTTTATAAACTTCACATATGAGAACTATTTCGTTTAATTGCAGCCTGAGTAAGTCTAAATATAAAATCTGTAGGCAATAGATGAAGCTGATATGAGACCGGTGTGTTTGTATTCAGAAGGGTGAGTGGAGGAAGAGTTAGTTAATGAGGTGTATTGGAAGCAGGACAACTTCTCCAATCGTGCTATTTATTTTACCAGTTCCTACCTCCATGGCAAGACCACATAATCTCCAATTCCCACATGAAACTTGCCTCAGAGTCTTCTGTAAATGTTCATAAATCCTCCCTGAGCTGATTGTGCTATCAATCATGTCAGACGCCGAAAAGGAACGGAGGAAAAAGTTGGTAAAACTTGTCGTCAGTTTGTACGTGCACATGTACACACCTCATATATTACAGGATCCCAAGGAAAAACGTGGGGTATCAGCAACAGCTCTTTAATACCTGAGTCTTTCTTGTTGTATTTCTTTACTTCAGGCTAAATAGTTGCCGCTTGTTGGTGTATTCCCACAGCAATATGTCATTGCCAAGTAGCATCCCCCTGCGCGTACAGTCCCAGGGCCTAACACTGCTCTTATTCATCCCGGGATCAGGTTGGGCTGACCTCGCTGGGGCTGAGCCGGGTCTCCCTGGTGCGGTGGCACTGCCCTGGCTCCAGCAGAGCCCACTCCAGCTTTCCAACAGTGTTTATTTTCCTATCGAGGAGTGAAATTTTTTTCTGTGCATCTGCACTGTTGGGTTAAGGACGGTATTGTTGCGGAGTTGAATTCCCAGGGAATTCCCTCCCTTTCGGAAAAAGAAAAAAAAAAGATTTTCCCAAAGACAAGCTATTAGTTGAGGCCCATGTTTTGTCTTGAAACACAAGTATGGGCAGAGATACGGGACATTTTTGCTGATCCACTTTCCCCCAGATTTGCTTTATCCTGGCTTTTCTCTAGCGATCCACATTTCTCCTAAGAAAACAGCCCTGTTGTTGAATTTCTGTGCATCTGTTCCAGCGAGACAGTTGAAGCAGGGCAGTATAAAGCAACAGATGCTTATGCTGGCACATGCCTAAATACCCAAGAAAACCCCGACTGCAGGGTGATAAATGGCACAGAGAAGCGAATGTGTATCGCCTTTTCAGGGGATTAGACAAAAGTGAACTGGAGGGATCTTCAAGCCATCATCTATTAAAAAGATTGATAACTTGTAACGTGACATGACCCCCGCGTTCATCTGTAGCTATGTCCAGCAACTGTCGGCGAGAAAAAAAAAAATATTGATTTGTACAGTATTTTTAATTAAGCTTTGTAATTAGGTCAATTCGTCACGGTCTCAATTAGCCCCCCTCTTGGCGGAGGAGGCAGGCGGCAATGCCCGGAGCCCTTGGGGAAGCAGCGAGAGCGGGCAGCGGGGCTGACGCTTCTCCTTTCTCCTTTTGCAGTCCTGGTACCTGGGATAAAAGTCTCCGCTTCCCACCACCCACCGGACAGACCACCAGACCCCTTCCCACCTCTGTAACACGGAAGCAGCAGCAACGCAGCGCAGCGACTTCACATCGGCGGAAGGGGAGGCGAGCAGACACCGACAGCAAACTAGTACATGGAAATGGCAAACGTTATGGTTGAATGGCAAAGGCCGTAACTTTCTCGAGATTTTATTTTCTTTTTCTTTTTTTTTTTTTTTTTAGACAACTTTAGGACTGTTGTAATTTCTCATATGGTGCTGGAAATGGTTGGGCTTCATAACTTTTGAAGTGTTTCATTGGTAGTGTAAGCGTTAGGTGACACTG
>VZRE01000360.1:594328-639426 GCA_013396775.1 Cephalopterus ornatus
TATTGTATTGTGTGATTGTTAGTATATGGTATCACATCCTCTAGCCAGCATCCTTTGCCTTCCCTATAGCACTTAGCTGGGCATTACTTTATTAAGACATATGTGCACTAAAAAAAAAAAAAATAGCAGCTTTCAGTGCTTCACAGTGAAGGGAAAAAAGCCTAGACAAACATTTTGTCAGAACCTTGCTATGAGACAAGGTATTACCAGTAAATTGGTTGTATATACAATAAAATTGCACCCTTTTTTAAACAAAACAAACTAAGCAATAGTTTGGGCAGTTAGTTGTTTTTAGTGAGCATGTTGTAGTCATGGCTGCAAAGAGAGAGAATTAAACTGCCCACTCAGAAGATATGTAATTTGTATGTTGTATAGTTTTATTGATTACACTGATTTATTCTACCCTATTTTATAATGCAGGACTTTTGTAATGTTGTTTAAATGAGGAAAAATTTCTGTCAAATTAGCTTAGTGGAATTTCTGATTGTTCGTTATAAAGGCAGCGTTCATAGAATTGCTTTTTTTTTTTTTCCTTTGGGAACTGGATTTAAGTTAAAAACTTTCCCGTTTCCTTTTTTTGTATGTATTTAAATACAGTTATTTTTCTTCTCTCAATGGTATAGCATATTCCTATGCTTGAGAAGTATAGGCTACTGAAGAACCATTGTAAATGGACATTACAGGTATGCTGTATTTTTGAAGGTATTTTTGTCATATTAAGTTTGATGACGCTAAAGTTAGGGAACTCTGAGCAGAATTGCGAGAAAAAAAAATGTTTTAAAGGCTTTAAAACATTAGGTAGGAGGTCAAGGGTGTTAACCAACAGGGGTTGTAAAGTATTACACACTAAATTCAGTTTGCGTTCACCTTCCTCTCACGCAGGAAACGCGGCAGTTCCGTTCTGTGCAGGTGTAGAGAACAAACGGTGTTTTAGTCCTCCGAGGAGTGGGGAGGCGAGCAGGGATGGGGCAGGAGGGATGGAGCATCCATCCACCATCCATCCATCCATCCCTCCATCCCGTGGGGGTGCGGGAGGGAGCGGGGCCGGCGGCTGGAGCCCCCCTCCCCGCGAAGGGTCACAGCCCCGCTCCCGCTCGGGCCGCTCTTTTTGAGTCACAAGAACAACTTTTTTCCTCCCCGTCTCCTCTCCAGAACCGTCAGACGCACAAATACTCTGACCTGTACCCACCCCCCGCCCATCCAAATTTAAAGCCCTAGGGATGGCTTAGCGCGAATTGACTTTTACTCAAGTTAATTCCTTTGTTTTTCCCTCTTTTTTTGGGTTTTTTTTTTTGAGCGAGGGCACTTGCTTTTCTCATGCCGCACACCCCAGCAATGCCATTATTATTTATTCTTCTTCCTTTGTAATAAAATACTTTCGGGCTTCAAGTTTAGGCAGCCATGGTACACTTTGTCTCTGTTGCTTGTTCCCCCTCCCCTTAAGGTTGAAGGGGAAAAGAAACACCAAGTTTTCTCAACTCCACAGTATTCAGTCAGCCCACAGGAATATGCAAAATCCCTCTAACATTTTTTTTTTTCTTTCTCTAGTTCTCTTTGTTCCGTATATTTGCAGCTTTGTAGTAACAGTGTTATAAAATATTTACTGTACAAAAATACAAAAAAACCCAGATACATAGCCTAAAACAGTTTTTTTTTCCTTGTGGTGAATTATTTTTTTTTAAGAATGTCAGTTAATATTGTACTTTGCATTGTGTCTCTGGAAATATCTTTTTTTTTTCTTTTTTTTTATTGGTAGAAGGCCTCCATCGAACAAAATTAAAACCATAACCGGCATGACAATGTAAGGAGAGCTTCAATGGCACCTAAACAATAAATAAATAACAAAATCAACCTCATGAGGTCTGTCGGAGGCAGGTCTTGTGAAGTTAACACTGCCTGCTAGGCAGGATTTTCATTAAATCAAGCTTACAATGCCAATTTTGTCTTGAAGTCAATGCATGTATTACTGTTTGACAGTAAACCCAGCTATGCCATCATCAAGTCCAAGGCTGCGCAATAGTCTAATTAGTATCGAGTACATTTTCCTTTTATTTTTTCCAATAAAAAAGCAGTGGGATGAAAATTGCTTTGATATATAGCAGGTAACATTGAAGCTATTCCATAGCACTTAACTGTAGTGAATACTGTGTCACCAATTCTGAAATCAATTTAATGTTTAATGCAAATCCATTACATGGTGCTATTACAGGCTGGCAAAATGATTTACAAAAATGTGACAACTTGGGCTCAATTCACTCTGCTTTCCAACAATGTAAATGCATAGCAGTGTTTATCTGCATGAAAACTATGCACTAATCTATCTGAAAAAAAAAAAAGAAAAGAATATATCAACTTTGGTATCTACTTTCCGTTTACTTCGATCCTTGCCTTTTCGGTCATTGTTATAATGCCAGCTTTAGGACAGAAAGAATTATAAGAAAACCAGCATAATACCTGATATATTAAAATGTAGTGCCTGTGAAATCTGTATTATATTGCTCTTCTGAAGTAAGATTTTTCTACACCGGTAGCCTTCGCTGTCTGTCAGAACCTTCTGATATAGGTGATGTAAAATAACCGTACAATATTAATGCATGCTATTCCATAATGCTTAGTAGCTGTATGAATATTACTCAAAGTTATGTTAGTCTTTTTTTCTGACTTGGTTCTTGTCAGATAGGTTTAAAGATATTTCACTGAGAACGCAAATTCTGTCTTTATTGATTTGGGGTGTTTTCAGTATTTTGGAGGTATACATTTACTTAAATTCAGTATTACTTGTGTTTTGGGTTTTTTTTCTTTTTTTTCTTTTTTTTTCCTTTTCTTTTTTTTTTTTTTTTTTTTTTTTTCCCTAGAGGGCAGGACATGGTGTTTGAGACCAGAAATCCGTGCCTGGTAAGATTTTCGTCTCGAAAAGCTACCCTAAGAATTCAGAGAGCTTGCTCTGAAGAACAGTTCAAATTGAAGGGACAGTCCTTTAAACCCACAAACGAGACCGAGCTCATGTTGCGAGAGATTTCTTAATGGGCAGCGGTGAACCAGGTACCCATGCTTGACCCTTCTTCACACCAGACTTCCTCATATAGAAAGAAAAAAACCCTTTAAAAAAAAAAAAAAGAAAAAAAGAAAAAAAAAACCTCATGTGGTTGTTTAGTTTCATGCACAGTTGCAATATTTTTCTTCAAACTCTGTACAAACTTTGGGCCCGATTCATAAAAGCTCCTTTGCTATTAACACGGGGAGGCTGGTGGGCTTTTCTCCTCCAAATTGAGGACAGGTTTCACCTTGGCATGTGCGCCCGCTGGCTCTCCTCTCCTTCCCGTTCCCCTCTCCGCCTCCCCAAACTCCATGGAGACCAGGAATGGATGGGAAGGGGTTGTGGAGGCGGTGAGGCAGCACAGGACCATGCTCCGAATGCCAGAGGTGCAGCTGGCAGGAGGAAAGGGGGACATGGGAGAGGACGGCTCCGTGCCGCGCTCCAGCTGGGGCTGGGGGCTCAGGACACAGCAGTATGAGGAGACTCGATTACAAAAGAGATCTTGTCCCATACCAGAACAAAATACGCTCGATCACTACCTCTGAGCTCCAGAGAAATCCTCCATCAAGGCGAGCGCTTGCCCACAATGTGAACTTTTGTACTTTGTATGCCTTTTTTTAGGGAAGACTATTTTCCACTTAGTTAATCTTCTATGCTCGAGCATGAACAAGAACAATTGTGTTGGGTGAAATCCCCCTCCCCTTTTATCTGCATCTACAAATTAATATGGGGGGAAAAAACAAAAAGAAGATGAGTTTCTAGATGGAGCATGGTAGGGCGAGAGTGCCCGGCTCGGCATCCAACGACGATGCTTGTTCTTGTTGCCGGCATCCCTGCTGCCTTGGGGAAAGGGCCACGAAATCCTTTTGAAATACAATCAAGGAGAAATCTCCATTTTGGCTGGCTGTGTGGGCTCTCTGCTCAGCCGAGGTCTGCCCTAGCCCTGCCCCATTGCCTGGGATCGGCCCAGCCCAGTCCCTCAGCGACAGTTTGAGATTTGGGGCACTAAAATTTCCACCGGCCATGTGAAAGATCTGCTGCAAATTCACTTGACACCCGTGTTAATACCATGTCGTGTTCATTTTTTTTATGAGTCAGGCCCCTCGTGCCTCTAGTATACTTGTATTGACTCTCATAGTTACCATTTTAGTTTTACTGTGTTCTGTGAAAAAAATTGTAATTGGTTGAGAATCACTGTGGGCATCCATTCTTATTCAACTAAGTCTCCGCAGGTTTTTTGAGCTGGTGTGGATTAGTTTAACTCTTGTATTCAACCATTAGTGCTACCACCTTCTCACATTACAATACAATTACTGGAAGCAAGTACTGCATTTCCTATGCAACAAAAAAGGAAAATAAAAAATTGCTAATGCTAACAGGCCGTGTTGTTATTTACTTCCAGCTGGGCACTGGGTGGGATGTGGCAGTAGGACCACAGGCATTGCTGCCCGTTGTGGCATCAGCCTCTCCAGGTGGTTGGCGCCAGCCCTCAGACCTCGGCAGGCTCCCAGGCAGTAGCTTCATCCCAAATGATGGGGATATTTAGTTAAATCGAGTCACTGTTGTCACATCGACCATTCTTCCCTGTGTTGTCAGTGTCCCACCACACAGAATCATTCCTCGCACGATAACGGATTAATCCTTGGCGAAACTCCGAGGATTAAATCATCCAAAGTAAAGACACAAAGCACTCCTAGGAAAGACCAGGGAGATTAATAAATGCTGCAAATGCTGCAATGTATCTTCAAATTTAGCTAAACTAGAAAAATATTCCCACATTTCCAAGGAGCCCCAGTACAGCCATCTCCCGTGCTTTAGCTGTAGCTGTTGGGATTGACCTTGAAATCCAGCCAGAAGAGCTGCCCTTCTCTGCAAGACTCTTTAGGCAAAAATAGGAAAAAATAAGTTTTACAAACTTTAAAGATTCCTTTAAAGTTTTTCACTCTGCAACACCTTCTGTTTAAAAGATATGTTCAGAAATTAATATTTTCAGAAAGAGTTCTTTTGCATTTAAGCTATTCTGCCTGTTTTCTGTTTAAAAGAGGACACTGAGATGAGTGAGAGGCAAGGGCTGGTGCAGCTCTCTGCCACATGGCCTCAGGGGACACGAGACAGGGACCACTGTAACCCCCAGCCCTTCCTTGGGCAGCACCAGCTGCAGCACCAGCTCTTCCATTTTATTTGGGGGGAAATGAGTGTTTTGTAACAAATAGCTGCCTGACACTCATAAACCGCTGGTATTTCCTTTCTCACACCTCCACAGAGTTTTGGTTTTGGCTACAAGGCCAGGGTGGGAGGGTCAGGCTGGGCACAGCTCTAATGTCACTGTCCCTAGGGGCCCCTCGCTGTGTCCTGGTCACTGCCTCAGACATGGGCCCTGCTGGCACCAGTTCATGGTGTGGCAGCTGAGGACAGCTTGGATCCTGTTCAACTTGGCTTTTTTTTCTCATAAAGGAGACTAGACAGTAAGAAATAGCCAAATCTGTCCTCAAAGAAAACACAGTACCCCAGGCAGGGGCTCGCCAGCAGCATTGCCCCTTTCACCCCTGCAAGCACTGGGAGGAAAGAGGGAGAAGGAGGGGGGATGGAGGTGCTCGGCCTGTGCCCACTGCCCAAATTGGGCAGAAAATTTATCTTGAGGCTGCAAAAACAGCCTAAATGATGGTGGTGTCCATTTGGTTTGGAAGTGAGCCCAGGCATGAGCCAGCCTACTCCATGGGGCTGCGGGATCTGGATGCTTTCTTCAAGCAGTGGCTGTGAGCAGGGGAGGTGCAGGGATGGGAGGGAGGGATAGGGACCCACCACTGCACATCACTGCACAAATACACACAGAAAAATTAAAATCTGCTTTTAAAAAAGAGCAGTGACAGTACACAGGGAAGGTGTCGCCCATCGCCACATCTCCAACAGCTCCACACCACTGCCCCTTCCCTGTACTCTCATTCACTGCCCCCCTACAAAAATCATTCACTATTATTTATTTATACCCTTTATTATTGAGGGCATTGGCTGAGGCTGCCCTGGGTTTGGTGGAGGAATGAGGAGGGTGCAGGAGGGCGGCTGGATCCTGCCCCACACAGGTGACAGCTGTGCTGGGAGTGGAGCAAGCACTGTCCAGGGCTTGGGCACCGTCTCCTGCTTTCCTCATCCTTTTTTTTTCACCTTTTCTTTCACTCCTGCTTTCTCGCTTTCTCTTTCTTCCTGCAGGAGAAAAGGTCTCCATCAGCATCTAAGGAAATAAATCCCATTTATTATTTATCGCTATCAAAATGTGTCAGCCTGGCTCAGGATGCAGGAGGAATATGCAATAGCCACTAACAGAAATCAAAAACTTGGGGTGGAAAAAGCACAGGATGGGGTTTAGGCAGGGAAACATGGGTGCTTCACTCTGCTCAGAGGGAGATCTGGCTATTTCATTGCCTCCTTAAACATAAATGTTCCCATTGATGCAACAAGAACAAGACTCAGAGAATATTACCAAGGCAGTGGGTTTGTCCAACGTCTGCCGAAAACCAGCCAAGATGAGAAATATTTATTGGTTCACTACTTCAGCAACACAGTTGCAGCTGCATGTTTTGATGGGCAGTTAGCACACAGGTATTGATGAAAATGGCACCACTTCATCTCAAAATTAAGTGCTTGGCCATTCAGAAACTGGAGCTGATAAATTCTGGCAGTAAATTTGCCACGGAGATTTATGCCACCATAATTCAGGCCCACAGGCACACTGTGGTAGGGACAGGGACCATGATCGACACCACTCGCCCCTCATCCATGGGGTTTTTAAATCCTTCCAGAAATTTGGGTCCAGGAGTTTCCTGACCTTTTAGGTCAGATTTGGTGTTCCTTTGAAATCAGTGATGCTCCAGGGCCAAGCAACCCTCCATGCCACAGGTAACTGGAGGCATGGCCAAGTCTCCAGCAGCATGTGGGATGCTCTGAGCCACCTTCTCTTCCTCCAGGTCGATGGAAACAGAGTACAGTTTTCTGCACTGGTGTTATTTTTTTTGGAGGCCATTGGTGAGGAGAGGAGCCATCTGATAAACCATGCAGTCATCCTGCTTTCCCAAAAACCTTTGAGATACGGAGTCAGGGTGCTGGTGCTGCAGACTGGAAAGATCCAATTTCAGTATTATTTTTATTAACATTTATTATTATTATCATCATCATCATCCTCTCACTTGGTAGCGCTGCACCCAGCATGTATTTATTTATTTACATAATTTTTATATCCCACTCTACCCTCCCACAAGGCAAAGCAAAGCGTCGCTGTGGTTCAGGTCAGCCCCAAACCCATCCCTGTCTCCAGGGTTATTCATTTTTTGGCAGGATTTGCTCGAACTGGAGGCAATGTGTGGGCAGGGGCCACAGCCCACCCTGTGCCACAGAAATATTCATCTGTGGAGGATGAACGGCAGCTCCCTGCCTTGGGCGGCGAAGAAATTGGAAAATGTTCCTATAAATGTGATTCATATGACACAGCACCTGCCTGCACATTGCATTATCCATACCCATTAGGGTGAAGGAGACGCAGCCAACTATTTGGGGATATGGGGTTTAATTTTTCCCCCCCATCGTTCCTTATTTCCCCACAGAAATTTCATATCCTGACTTCTTTTCTTCCCCTTCCAGTGCTCTTTCAAAATTTTGCATATTGTTATTGGGTGGAAGAGGCCCAACTTTTAGAGAAACTTCAGCTGGATGTTGCATTTATAAATAAATGTGACAAATTTAATAGGGTAGGATAGGTATTTGAATTATTGATTGTTAAATATTTAAGCTGCAAGTCCCCATCCATCAGCATGTGTGAGAAGGCTCGGGGCAGATTTATGATGCTGGAGTTTTCCTGGTTAGCTGGCACTTGGCATTTCTATTAATTATAGCCCACACATTTGGGTTTTTTCAGGATTTGTTAGAAGTATTTATAAAAGATGTCCCTATTATGCCATTTAAATATTGTTTGTGCAACTGGAACGTGTTTTCTATTGGGGATTAATACACTGTTTGATTTAGGGGAAAATTAAATTAGAAGGTGTAAGTCTTGGGAGACAAATGCTATATTTGAGAAGGGTTTCCACCACTGCAAAGCACAAAGGTTTTCTTTTATATATAAATATTTTTCTCTGGGTCTTTCCTGGGGTCTGCAGGTGAGTTGGAAGGCTCAAAAGTGCCCTCGGTGATGAAGACTTGGAGAGGAGGCATATGGCAGGGAGGGGCAGGATGGAATACATCCTATTTATTAATTTTAAGGGATTTAGGGCCTCCCTCTCTAACGATTTCCCCGGGAAGGATGCAAGCCCTGGGGCAGGAAGGGTCTGTGCGAGGGAGGAAACCACCCGGGGCTGTCAGGTCAATAACATGCCTCTGAAAAAAATCCCTCACGAAGTCTGGAGCTGGATGATAGATTGTAATTGCTCAAGAAGAGCCATTACGGCCTGTTAGGTCAATACTCTGCATTTCCAAAGTGCTTTAATTAATACATATTTACATCAGGTACTGCAGGGACTTCTCTGAGACTTCTCTGAGGTTTTAGGCCAAGAAAGGCTTCGAACTTTCATAATTTGGGGGAGGGGGAACATGAGTTTAGTCTCCTAGGGCTTTATTGCAACTTCTAAAAACTCATCTTGATGTCATGAGCAACAAGAAAAACTCCATCCAGCAAGAGCAACACATCGTCCCTGACCTGGGGAGGAGGTTCGGGGTGTCCCACAGTGTGAAGAGGGTAGAGATACTCCTGAAGCTTCACCAACTCACCCACCAGAAACCCTCTGTCCTTCCACTCCTGGGTGTGCTTTTGGAGTCATGAAAAGTTACCAGAAACATAAATGGGGAAATGAGAGATGCTAGCAGTGGGGAAGGCACAAAGATTATTTTGGGGAGGGTGACCCACACCCTCCAAAGGATTTTTAAATCATAACTTCTTTCAAGCAACAAGTCACTCACCTTCCTCATGGGACCTCTGGGCTCAGCCACCTCCCCATGTTACCCATCTTCCTCCTGGGCACTGCTGTGATCCTGCACAGGCAATTAAATATATGAAGGATAATAATTAAATTAAAGTATAATTAAATATAAGAAGGACGTGGACCTGCTGGAGCAAGTCCAGAGGAGGCCATGAAGATGCTCCAAGGGCTGGAGCCCCTCTGCTCTGGAGTCAGAATGGGAGACGTGGGATTGTTCAGCCTGGAGAAGGCTCTGGGGAGACCCTAAAGCCCCTTCCAGTGCTTAAAGGGGCTCCAAGAGAGCGGGAGAGGGACAAGGCAGGGGAAGGGGGAGTGGCTTCCCACTGCCAGAGGGCAGGGTTACATGGGATATTGGGGAGAAATTCTTAGCTATGAAGGTGGCAAGGCCCTGGCACAGGTTGCCCAGGGAAGCTGTGGCTGCCCCATCCCTGGAAGTGTTGAAGGCCAGTTGGATGGGGCTTGGAGCAACCTGGGGTGGTGGAAGGTGTCCCTGTCCATGGCAGGGGGTGAAGATGATCTTCAAGGTCCCTTCCAGTCCAAACCAGTCTCTGATTCTGTGATATGTCCTTAAATTTTTGAAATTCAGCATCTGCTCAGGGCTCAGTCCGGTGTTGGAATCATCAGGACATCACTCACGGGACATCAATTTACCTGCTAGAGGAATTCCAGGTGTGTTCCTTCGTGTGGGAAGCAAAGGTGTTACATCTCTGCCGACTGTAGGTGGCACGGCTGGGGCCAGTGACGAGCAGGTCACCACTGCCTGAGGTAACTCTAAAAATATAAATGCTACAAGCCTATTGATTTTTTTTATTTTATTTTTTTTTCCTCTGCAACCGCAAATTAGAACCGGCACTGCTAAAACTCACTGGTCTATCCACAAATTTTAATTAAAACCTAAATAAATCATTTTGGGCACTGCACTTGCATATAAACAATGCGGGAGATGGCACACTTACAGCAGCTTGTCAGCATTCGCTGACTAATGAGTCACTGTGAAAATACATTTTGAAGGGCCAGAATTGAAAGCAGATTCCTTGGCTAACGAAGGGCACATGCGACCCTGCCGTGGCCATTGCGGCAGAAGGCACCAAAACCACCTCTCAGGGCTGGAGGGGAAGGAGAAATTTCGTTAAGGCTGGCAGGACGAGGGTTTATTAAATAAAGCACGGTAATGCGATAGTGCAGCTGCAGCCTTTTCGCCCAGCTATGGAGTCATGTTTTCCCCTGTCCTTGCAGCAAACAATAACCATATGCTGGATTTGTTACCAAATGTTTATTTTATTCCTTCATTAGGACACAACGAGGACTCAGAAAAAAAAGAGGTTTCATTGCTCCAAGCGCTCGGGAACAGCTTTTAACCAGGATCCAGCTGTGTCGTGTGGAGCTTATGCCGCTGCCCAACACTGCTTGCAGCGGGTGCTGTTCAAGGCTGTGCTTTGCCATGTGTCACCACGTGTCCCTGCTGCATCCCTGGATTCAGGGGTCCCATCAGAGACAGCCAGCATGTGCAGAAGCAGAGGAGCCAGGATGGATTTGTGGGTCATGTTGCTCCTCCTGCTCTGGGGTACCAGGCACAGGACTGTTGGGAAGGTGGCCAAGTGAGACCCAAAGTTAAACAAATTCTTCTCCCGTGTTTTACAAACTCTCTCTGTCTGATGACACAGACAGCACCAGGGCAGGCGGTTTCACAGTTCCACACTATTCGGGTTGGAAGGGACCTCTGGAAATCCTCCTTTCCAACCCCCCTAATTAAGCAGGTGACACAGAAATGTGTCCATGTGGGTTTGGAATGTCTCCAGAGAGGGAGACTCCACGCCCTGCCTGGGGGCGGAGTGCTCCAGTGCTCTGCCACCCTCCACATAAAGAAGTCCTTCCTCATAGAATCATAGAATCATACAGGTTGGAAGGGACCTCTGAGATCATCAAGTCCAACCCTTGATCCACTACTACCAGTTACTAGACTATGGCACTAAGTGCCACATCCAGTCTCTTCTTAAATGCCTCCAGGGATGGAGAATCTACCACTTCTCTGGGCAGCCCATGTCGAGGTGAAACTTCTTGTGTTTTGGTTTATGGCTATTGCTCCTCATCCTGTTCACTGGGCACCCCTGGAAAGAGTCTGGCATCATTCTCTGATGCTATCTTCCCTGCATGACCGCCCCATCCTGTCCGCATGGACACCACCCTCCTTGCATGGACCACATCCTTCATGTACAGACCACATGGGAAAGTGTCCTCCCAAGGCCAGCATTCATGTTCCAACCATCAGATTTCCACAAATGCTTTGAATTCAGTAAAACACCATTTTCTTAGGGAACATCTTCTCCACCAAACAGTTAAGGCAGACCTAAGTTTCAAAGTTTGCGATTTTCCCCGCCAAGGGACTGAGAGTCTCCAGGCAAGAAATGCATCTCCCACGCGCACAGAGTTTGGAGCCACAGTTCCTAAAAAACACCCAAAAGGACAATGCTTGCTGCAGAGCCACACGTGCCAGCAGCTCTATGAGCCACAGCAAACCATTCCCAGCAAAGACCAAGGAATTGTCTTGCTCCCAAAATACCCAAGAATGATGCTATTTTCTCCGAGAATGAAGCTTTTACCACCAAGAATGATGCATTACCACCAAGAACAATTCTGTTTCCACAAAGAACAATGATATTTCCACAGGAATGATGCTATTTCCACCAAGAACAATGCTATTTCCACCCAAGAAGGACGCTATTTCTTTTGGAGGGTGATGGTAACTCACCCCAGAGCATCTCAAGCAAGGAAATGCCTGGAAACAGGAGCTGAACCACCTCGCTTGCCTTTGCTTTTGGGAGTTTTTATGCCCCTTTTAAGCAGCCTTGGGAAAAGAAAGAAAAATATGGTGGGGGTTGTGTGTTGCTTCTACAATTCAAAACCTGGTCTTGACTGAGAAAAAAATTTTAAAAATCAGAAAAATAAGCAAACCTCTCCCAACTGCAGCACACGTTCATGGGAACAAGATGTGGTGCACATGAGGCTGTCCCAGAGAGAAAGTTTGCTAAAAATAACATATGCAGATTATGTACATAAAATGTCATGAAATATCAGCACAGAAAGCTGTGTGGTGGTTCAGGCTGTTGCAATTACAGCTGAAATGGGCCAGATGAAGGACACGCAGCACTCAGAGTGTCTGCAGCGGGACCAGGCATGGGGCCAGCTCCTCTCTCCAGCCATTGCTTGAGGCACTGGGGCCAAAACCCAGCCAAAATATAGCAGGATGGGGCTTATTACTATTTTCTGGCTAAGGAGGATCAGGGATAGCCCTTGAGCTGCTCTGAAGGGTGAACTACCTGCAAAGGGTGAACTCTCAGGGGCTGGGGAAGGGCTGGGTTGGGGCTGCTCCACCAGCCAGGAGCACAGCTGTGGTGCAGTTGCCAGAAACATCCAGACTGGATATCACAAGAGCCTGCAGTGACGGGACAAGGGGGAATGGCTTTAAACTGATAGAGAGTGGATTTAGGTATTAGAAAGAAATTCTTCCCTGTGAGGGTAGTGAGGCCCTGGCACAGGTTGCCCAGAGAAGCTATGTCCGCCCCATCTCTGGAAGTGATCCAGGCCAGGTTGGACAGGACTTGAAGCAACCTGGTCCGGGGGAAGGTGTCCTTGCCCCTGGCAGGGGGTTGGAACTGGATGAGCATTGAGGTAGGTCTCTTTCCACCCAAACCATTCTATGATTCTATGACTTTCCCAAATCAGAGCCAACTCCGTTTCACATAATATTTATTCATATTTAATTGCTAATATTTAATATTACGTAAAGAAGAGGCAGATTCAGTGACTCTGCAGCACATCCTAATGGCTCTTGCTTGTGGACAAATTGCAGAAGAAAATACGTATTCCTACATATATTGAACTGTGTGACCTGAGGGAACCCCCCACCTTTCTCACAGTTGAGGGCTCCTGGAGCATTGCTGTATGTCTGCTAACAGGAATAATAATTCCACAAGGAGCAAACAGGGAAGAGAACAGAGGAGACAAATTAAATTAAAAAATTAATATTTTATTAAAATTGACAGTTAAGAAGAGTTCATCCATGGTTTTGGCAACCAATGGAAATTGCCTGACACTATTTCCACCAGAACAAAGGGCTCTAGCAGGACAGTGAGGGGAGGGGATGCCATTGCCCCCCTTGCCTCTCCCAAAACAGAGAAATGATGGATTCTTTGCAGCTGAGCTGCTGCATCCCACCAACACCCCTCTAGCCCAACCCTGCCACCTCGGTACATATTAAAATGAGTTATGTAGGTCACCATGTAAAAACAAACAGTGTGTAGATGCATGCAAATAACAGAGCAGAACTCCAAGAAAATTTATATCACAGCCAGAAGACCAAGGAGGGAGCGTGGAAAATGTCAGCCACGTTAAAATGCCACACCAAAGGACTCAAGGGGGTCTGGCAGCCTCGTTAGTGCCTCAGTGTGAGATCCTCCCATTCACAAGCAGAGTTAGTTACCAGGATCTTTCCTCTGGCAGAGTAATGGGTAATCTGCTTCACCCAGGATGAGGGATGATCCGAGTAAAAAAAACACCCTTTTTGAGATTTGCTGTCCAAGCAGAGGGGTAGCTCACAGCCACAGCCTGGGGAACTTCCACAGCTGGAAATCATAGAATCGCACACTGGTTTGGGTCAGAAGGGACCTTGAAGAGCATCTCATTCCACCCCCTGCCATGGACACCTTCCACTAGACCAGGTTGCTCCAAGCCCCATCCAATCCCCAAACAGGGATCCAAACTCTGCCTTCCCTGATGAGGCCAGCACACCCCGGCCCTTATGAACTTAAGTTACCCATGTTACACATTTAAATCACTTTTACAGCAAATAAAGCTCTTACCCAGCTCATTGGCCAGAATTAAATCACTTTACACAGATTTTTCTTTTTTCCCCTGCTCTAAGAATGCTTTTAATTTCCAAGCACATGCTGCCCTGGCAGCTCCTGGGGTGACCAAGGCCTCTTGTGTGTCCACAGAAAAGTACCCTGATTCATCCCTTTCCCATAATTTTGTCCTTTTCTTGGATTCTTTTTTCCTTTTCCTTTTTTCCCAGTCTGCTTGAAAGGCGCTAATGGAAGGAGAGGAGTATTCCTCTCCCAAGTTCATTCACGTGGCCGCCAGCGTCTCCACAGCTTTCCTCTCTGCCGCCATCCCTGTGCAGAGTTCAGTGTGTCTGCAGAGCTTGGCAACCCCAGCAGTGAGACAGCCATGTGAGGAATGACACTGTTTGCTTGCTACAGGTCCAGCTATTTGTCTCTGGCCATTTTGCCTCCAAAGCTTTAATATTCCATGAGCTCTGGGCTGGCCAGTGCCATGGAGCCACGACCGGGTGCTGCGGCTCCTTCTGCAGTGCAGTGATGGCTGTCAGGGGGTGAGTTGTGCCCTGCAGGACTCTTTTTACTCTGATAGATTTTCAGTTAATAAATTTTAACCCCCTGAACTGAGGTGGCTGCAGATGGGACTTGTGCATGGAGCAATGGGGATGCAGCTTGTGGAACACTGGGGGCTTGGCCAGGAGGCCATGGGTACCCCCTCAGCCCATGCAGGGAAACCAAGGGGACTCCAAAGGGGAGGTCTGTGGCTTGAGGAACACCCTCACAGTGAATACAGTGTTTATTTATTTAGGAAACATGCACCTTAACAAAAACACATGAACCCACCACAGCCCCCACCATGCACCATCCCTGTGGGTGCCAGGCAGCCTCCATTTCTCCATGCAGGGAAATAGGTTGATTTTCCATATTAAGAGAGGACAGGAAGGACAATACAAAGATCCCACATGTAAATCTTTTTAGGAGTCTCCTCTTCTCTCAGGACCCTACTCTGAAGCCTTCCCACAACTCACATGGATGAAGGAAAAGACATTTGCAGCGTTTTCACAGAATTTTCTCAGCTGAGATTCTTTCTTCATGTCACTGGGCTGTGATTCCCTCACCTTTACAATCCCACAGTTGGGGCTTGGGGAAGGTTTTTTTATTTCTAAATAATATTTCTGCACCATTTTGGAAAGTGTTTAGGGTAGTTTTTTGTTGTCTATCCAAAGGAAGGTTGGGAGAGCAGCTATTGCTTGGCCACTGTTCCCATTGCTGGTGGGTGCAGATGAATGGCAACATGGAATCATAGAATCATGGAATGGTTTGGGTTGGAAGGGACCTTAAAACCATCTCATTCCACCTTGCCATGGGCAGGGAGACTTCCAGAGATAGGGCAGCCGCAACTTCTCTGGGCAACCTGCACCAGGGACTCACCACCCTCACGGGGAAGAATTTCCAGCACAATGTCCAGTATCTCTGGAGAGGAAGAGTATTTTCCCAATGAGACTTCAGAATAGTCACCATGGATGTAGGGCAGGAAAGCTGGCAAGTTCTCTCATTCCTTGGGGCACAAGGAGGAGAGGAAAGGGCTGAAATTATCTCAGGATGCAGCACTGGGGTGCTCTAGTAGCAGAGCCTGTGCCATGGGGTGAGAGCTCCTGGCTGAAGTGGGATTTGCACCCAGTGCCTTTGGAAATGTTGACTGCTCGGATGGGGCAGGCAGAGGGGTGACAAGTGTGCCAAATCTTGCGCTCTGAATTGTGAAGCTATTTGTGAAGCGGCAGCAACTGAGAGCTCTGGCTGGAAAGGACATTTCTCACCATTTCAACTGTAGAAGCAAGGCCTGAAAATGCATGCTCTGGAGTCAGGACATGAGGAAAAACAGATAAAATATACTTCTGAACAGGATTTTGAGGTGAGACTCATGACTTTTTAATGGACTGGACTAATTTAACTCCCTTTGTGTCACTGCTGGCTGGTGCAGCTGAAGCTTCCTGCTGTCTGGTCAAGCCAAGGATCCTTCCCTGCTGCCACAGGGTGCTGCCCCAGATAAACTCCCATGGTCTGGCCACAGGGAAGGGCACAGGATTCATCTGGACAGGCAAAGTACTATATCATTCAGCCAGGAATATGCCTGAACTCTTGAGGTCATCAGTTCAACATCATGCTGTTACACCCATCTCAGATATTCTATTCCCTTCCTAAATCCTCTTCAGGAAACAGACCAGCAAAGGCACGGCTGGTCCATGATTTGGGGGATTTCTCTTTGGGTGGTACGCTGGAAGGACTTTACAGGCAGCCACAGCACTGCACTGGGAGAGGTCTGTGAGGCATGAGCAACATGGAAGAGGTTGGTTTGGTCATCCAGCTCCAAAACCAAGGTGTCAGTGATGGCAGGATGTGAACAGAGCTCGTAGGAGCAACAGTCTAAGTTATCAAAACCAGTCTCTTCAAACAAACACTGCTCTGGGAAAACACCTGGTTGAAGCAACCAGAGGTTTTGGGTGCCAGAGGCACTTGGCCTTCATCTTCTTACATGCACAAAATGGGTTGTTCTCTTCCATCCACTGCATGCACCCAGCTTTGCTTGCTGCCACCGGCACAACAGCTTTTAAGGATAGTCTCATCTTTGTTCACCTAGGAGTAAGTAATTGGCCAAATTTAATTCAAAGAGAAATCAATTAGAACAGGTTGTGATAGACAGTTAGGTCACCAGCAGCTCCTATAAATCGCGGGTAGAATTTCCTCCTTTGCCATCTACCAGTTTGATGTAGGAAATGGCTCATTTGCAAGCTAAAGGTTTAATTAGGAGAAAAAAAAAAAGGTCAGCAAGATCAGATGTGAATTGCAAAGTGCTAAAGAAGTTTACTGCAGCAATGTATTTATTGAGAGCCGTGCTATAGATCTACTCCCTCTCTGTCCAGAATGCAAATACCACCCCTTTGAATCCTTCCTATCAACAGAAAATTCATCAATAATGTGTGGGATATTTTAAAACTCTTTGGCACACGCTTTTTTTTTAATGATAATCAAGACTCCCTTACCCATCTCATTAATTGTGGATCCTTCTTCCCAGGTCAGGTTTCCAGAATGTGACACCCTTCGAGTAGCTGTTTTCTCTCCCATCCATCGCAATATGAGCCTGGCAGAGGGTATTTATTGCTCCTCATCATCAAGGACATGGTCACGACGTAAACTGGGCCAGAAATATCAATATGATGAAAATTCATGGTGTTTCTTCCTCATCTCCCTGTATTCCGTGTGGTTTTTATGGATGTGCAAACTGTAGAAGCAAAGAGCTCTGTACAGATTCTCCTAAAAGCAGTGGCAGTGACAGTAATGTGATTACATGAGGTTTTGGCTCAGCAGTGACAGTGCTGAGCCGGCCCAAGGCAGCAGAGCCTAAAGTTAAGCCATGTCATTGATCTCAGCTCCTGGTCCAGGGTAGAGGGGTCCAGGGAGGCTCAGCAGTGTTTTGGGTGCAGCCAGCTCTGTGGGTGGCAGGAGGAACAGACTGTTCCTGCATATTGCTGCAGACACTGGGATGTAGTGGATCAGGGATATGGTCTGACACACTGCTGCTCCTGCAGATGAGACAAGACTTCATCTGCATCAATGGCTTTGGGCTGGGAAAGGGTAGATTTAGATTGTATATTAGGAAGAAATTCTTCCCTGTAAGGGTGGTGAGGCCCTGGCACAGGTTGCCCAGAGAAGCTGTGGCTGCCCCATCCCTGGAAGTGTCCAAGGCCAGGTTGGACTGGGCTTGGAGCAACCTGGTCTAGTGGAAGGTGTCCCGGCCCATGGCAGGAGGGTTGCAACAGCATGGTCTTTCAGGTCCCTTCCAACCCAAACCATTCCAGGATTCTATAATCCTACAATCTCCAGGAGCTCAGTGGATACTCCCTCCTGCTGTTCCTCTTCTCTTTTTCTCCAGGGGGTTCCCACTGGTGGTGATTGGCATCAGTGCTCTTGCTGCGGCGGTGCCGTCACTGCCCTTGGCTGGGACCTCGCCAACAGGCACAGATGCAGCTTCCAGCCTGATCTGCACTGCAGCTGGGACCAGGAACAGTTCAAGGTCCAGAATCACCAGGAGTTCAGGCATCCTGAATTGTCACTGGGAACACTGTCTGGGGCCCTGTTAGGTGTCACACATAACTAATGGCTCTGCAGTAATGTGTGGCAGGACCAATGCTGCAGAGGGCCAGGGACCACCCTGGTGGAGAGAAATCAAAATGGCAGCTGGGCCTGTCTGGGAGAACAAGAGTGATTTTTCCAGTCATTTCCATTTGTTCCAGTATCACTCAGCCCCCCCACCCAGTTTGATGTGAGGTTGCAACTGCAACACTGTGAAAAAGGACAGCTAGCAGCTCCGACTGCACACTGATGTAATTAAACAGGAAATGTTAATTTTCAGCACCTGAGACTCCAGTCCTCCGTGCAGTGATGGTACAATTCTATTTCAGTACTTTCAGCAAAGCCAACGGTAAGAACAGTGGACAGAGGATGGAGGAGGCTCTTCACTCTTCTGGAGGATCACAAACTCACCACCACCAATTATCAGTCAACGCTTCCAGCTGCCTGGTGGAGGATAAAGCACACACAACCCAGCTCTGAGGCAGGAGACAGCAGAGCTGTAATTATTCTGAAGTTTAACTATTGCCCCCATTTCCAGATACAGAAACAAGGAAAATCCCAATGCATCCTGCTTGTGACAAAAGCGTATGATGCTCCTCGTGAAGCAGTTCAAGTGGGCCTCTAGGATGCTTCAGATTCAGGTGTGAGTGTAGAAAGCATTAACCATCTCCTGCCTTCAGCAGACAAAAGCCACGTTATGTTGGGCAAACCATGTTCCCACTAAAAACTCGGCTCCTATGAGCCTGGTAAGAGGAGCAAGACATTCCCTCAGCTCTGCTGAGCGTGTGGGGGAAATCCAGCTGTTGTGACAACCAGATCATGTTTGGTATCATCCGAGTTGACTTGATAGAGATGTCAGATGGAGGAGATGCCAGAAGTCGGCCTCACAGTGTAATTGGCTTACACCTCTGTCTATCCTGTTTGAAAAGCAAGGCCTTCAGAACGTGATTTGGCCAAGGAAGTTGTGTGGGGCTTTATCCTGTGCGGTCTCACAGCCTTCTCCATGAGAGAAACAGCACAGCTCCCAACGCGGGCTGGATTTATGGAGTATTCATTATTTTAATAGCACTTATTGACTTAGGGTCAAATATCTTTTTCCAACATTATTTTTATTTAACGAAAGAGCCCGTATGTCACAATCTCATGCCTCATCTAATTGGGTGTTTCCTTTGTCCTTGAAACCGAAAAGTAGATGGCGTATCCAGGAGCTACAGAATGAAAAAGCATCTGCCTTTGGTATTTGGCATGCCTCAATTAAAACCTGCTGCCTGGGCTATCATTTTTTCTTTAATTCTCACCAAAGTGCTTCTGCTTGGATTCAAGCTGACGCTTCTGAAGGGCAAGCTATGGGAATGCAAAAAACCAAATATTTTGGAACAATATGTAGAACATTAATGTTTTACATACAACAGAAAAGAGGCCCAGATCCAGAAGTTCAGTGTCATGCTGGAAGCATGGGAACAGCTCATGTACTCGCTCCCCTCCAAGTGTTTCCATAAGCTCCTGCTCGAGCAGAGCTCAGGTCCATGCTCGAGACGTGGCTCCCCCCCTCTCCCAGCCCCACAAATCCAGAGCTCAATATGCACAAAACACTTCCATCTTTAAAAAATAATTGAAAAGGTGCAGCCTGAAGTTCACTGGATCGATCACTCTGAATTTATTTAGAAGACACTTCATTGTGTCAAAGATTTAATGGCGAGGTTACGATGCCCAGCCTTCAGAATGTCAATGTGTTAGAGTGGAGTGATGCAGGGAATGTTAAAACCCTCGGTAACATACGCCCAAGCAAAACTGCCAGATTTATGAAATATGAAAATTATTATACAGAGTTTAGGTAAGATACAGGCTGCTGGGGAACAGCAGCACGGGGGCTGGAATTCTGTGTGTGTCTTATGAGTAGTGGGATGAAATTTAGCAGCCTCACACTGTCCCTTTACATCCCTTCGAGCCTTCGCTCCAAGCTGTACCTTTTGAAATGTGTGTGTCTGGACGTGAGCAGTATTTCCCGGCACGCTTGATTAAATACCTCCCCTTGTTATTTATTGCGCATTAAACAACATCTCTCCTGCATGTACCTTGGTTGGACAAAAGCTCTTTGCTCTCAAGTGCAGAGCTCAGCATGTCGTAGGCCAGACCACTGCAACAAGCTGAGCAGTGCCGAGAAACCTCCGGCAGCACCCAGCAGCATTCTCAGCTTATTAAACAATGTTTCTGGAATCTGAGAATTACCCTGGTTTACTATATTTTACATTCCTTGGTGCCTGTGATATGGTTTTAATGCAGAAGACATCCAAAGGTTTTTCTCTTTCTCTTTCCTTGGGGAATATCCCCATTCGGGTGCTGCAGGAACAATCCCGATTAACCGAAGGACTTCCAGGCTGTAAAGTTTCAAGTGAAACGGGAGGGCGGGGGAAGGAATGACAAGTCCTTTTTACTGAAATTCTCTCCCCAAATGGATTTGGCAGAGCCAGGCTCTGCTGATCTTAAAGCAAGGTTTATCATTCGTGCAGGCTCCTGCCTGAAGGGGGAAAAGATCTTTGAAGTTGCTGAATGATGGAAGGGTCTCCCCCCTCTCCTCTCCTTCACACACATTTTTTAAGGGTGGAGACTGGGAGATGCTCAACTGCCCTGAGTCAGGAAATTACACGACAAATTAAACAATTATGTGTTTTAGTGCTGAGCATCTATTTAGGCATTTAGCATCAAACATGCATTTAGCATGAATTCCATGGGCATTTATACTTTTCCCACCACCCGTAATTCCAAACTGTGTTATTTCCCTGCGTGTCAAGAGCTCCCCTGGTCCAATATCTACACCTTGAAGAGGTTTCTTTATCATTTAACTTTATTACAGAAGGCACTGCCTGGACACTGTTGGAGTGACAAGGACTATTTCCTTAATTACTGTACATTGATAGTAGCATTTACTCTGGCAGCTCCAGTGCTATTCAATCAAGCAAGATTCAATACAAAAAAGCTGATTTGCCAAAAAAGAGATTAGCATAAGTGCCTACAGTCACATTCTATTTTTGAAGGTAAAGCTACTGTGTCTGTGAGCTTTCTTGTGGGAACTCTATAAAGAGAGATTAATCTAGTTTATCTCCTTCAAAACATATTTGGGGAAATCACAGAGAGTCACTGTTTAGGGTCTTTCGGCAATAATTTTCTATAAACATGTAAAATAAAGACCTGCAAAGAAAGTGCTAATCAGCAGCAGGAAAGTGTATTTTTTTTCCTCTTACATGGACGTAGACATTTGCTGTGAAAAACTCTATGTTCCCCAGTTTGCTGTTGCTGTTCTTTGTCATTTAATCAAGTGGTGACTGTAGCCATTGCACTTTAAAATTAAATGCTATTATTTATGGTAGAACTTCTGCTAGTTAAAACTGCAGACCTCAGCACTGTGTACGTTTGTAAGCAGAAGGTTAAGCAGGACATTTTAAATGGTAAAGCAAAGGGCTTAATCAAGGCTGAAGAGCAAAATGCAGTGGGATAACAGATATAGTAAATAGGCATTAATCACCATACAGGCTTAATCCAGGTATTAGCCAGTCTTGGGGC
Organism: Cephalopterus ornatus; assembly: GCA_013396775.1. Classification (NCBI taxonomy): domain Eukaryota; kingdom Metazoa; phylum Chordata; class Aves; order Passeriformes; family Cotingidae; genus Cephalopterus; species Cephalopterus ornatus. The sequence continues at coordinate 615,856 of VZRE01000360.1, forward strand.
TAATTCGAAGACTCACTTACATAAGGACTCATTCTACCAATCCTTAAGTAAGTGAATAACTTTATTCTTGGGAAAACACTTACCAAAGCTACAGGCCCTTGCAATATCAGGCCTAAGTTTTGTGTTTGTAAAATGATCATCACACAATTATTTTGTCTGAAGGTGATATCTGAGTTAGGAGGCACGTGGTGGGGGGTTTCAAGAAAGGAAAAATTGCATCGCCAGAGCATAAGGAGCCACTTTTCCATGTGTTTTTTTTTTCCCCCCTTGACACTGTCTATTACTGTGACATCAAAATCCGAGCTAAGTACTTCTTGCCAAAGATGGACCAGATAAAATCATGAAGCCAGTATCATCTCATGGGAGACAGCTCACTGACTTAGTGCCAAATTTAGTGACTACAAATCCAGGCTTAGAACATAGTCCTTCCCTAGCCATAATCCAGCACTTGCACACTGGATTTGCCTACTGATGACCTAAAATTTCAGTTTCAAGAAGATAATCCATAGGTGTGGAACTCACTGTACAAAAGTTCTTTCATTAGGTGCTCAGAAAGATTAAAGTGCTTCCATGTTTAACTTAACATCAAAAATCTCAAATCTTTATCCAAACAGACACATCACATGTACTGGCATAGCAGCAAACAAACCCCAGCCTTGGCCCAGGGTGGGTTTTGGCATCCTGGTCAAGCTTGCCTTAGAATTATAGAATCCCACAATGGTTTGGGTGGGAAGGGACCTTCAAGATCATCTCATTCCAACCCCCTTGCCATGGGCAAGGACACCTTCCACTAGACCAGGTTGCTCCAAGCCCAATCCAACCTGGCCTTGAACACTTCCAGTGCGTTCAAGCCGTGTGGTAGAACAGGCAGACTCAGGGTTAGCACAACGCAACCCAACCTGAGGAGAGGAGATGGAAGTGGGGAATGGGGTAGATGGCCATGGTTTATCTATTCAAGGAACAGCAAGATGAAAAAAAATCCACAAACCTTTAATTGTGAATGTAGGAGAGGGACAGTGATGTAACTGTTCCCAGGGAACACTATTCTTATTTTGTAGAGGGAGGTGAGCCAAGATACTTAAGCTCTAGAGAACCTTTAACACAGGAAGCTATTTATCATAACAAGCTTGGTTGATACTGCTCCCATACTGAACCAATTAGATTAGCCTATTTCGTCATACTTCATAACTTGGGATGATAGGTTTCCAAGCATGGTACAGTGCAGTAATTGAATTTTGATCAAACACACATGGCCCATAACCCAGTATGTGAAACTTTCAGAACAGTTCACAGCTTTTAAATATCCAGTCAACATGTTGCCAAAAGTACAGGATGTACTTGATGCAAGTGGGAGAGGAGGGGGGAGCACGAGTCCACGCCGTAACTTGGTACAGCTGTAAAACAAACATTTTTTTGTTCCGATTCTGTTCCTACTTTAGCAAAGGAGCTGGGAGGAAGACAGTGAATGTCAAGTAAGTCGTTTTTCTCCCCAACCCCCATGCCCCTCAGGCACACATTTCCCTTTTAACATTCTTAGATTACCACAACCTTTTAAATTCACTCTACTGTACTTTCATACTGTGTTAGACACACCAGCAATTACAGTTGTTAGCATGACACATCCATTGCCTACACTTAGTTAACAAAATAACTTAAAAGTTGCATGCATCAGCCTCTTAATAGGGTTATAATCAGTGGGACCCTGAAATAAAAGCCCTAAAAATTACCCCCCAATCTGCATTCCCCAGGTTTCTGCCTTTGCCAACACAATCCATATGGTGGGCAGTCTCATCTAGCTTAAGGTGAACACTCAGTTCTTCAGTTCTTAGTGATCTCCTCTTACATGTTCTTGCCATGTTTTCCCCACGATAAATCCAAGGAACTTTGAAGAAGACTCTGTGTAAAGGAAACAGAATACATTAATAAATTCATTCCTATGGCTTTACTGAATCAGGGGCAAAGCACCCACTGCAAAACAGGTTCACGGCATGGAAAAGAGTTCCTTTAGAGCAAGTCATGGCTATTCATATCAAAGCTGCTCCCTGGCTTACAGCATGCTCCAGTAGTGGAGCAGAATATCACCAACCTCTGCATATAGTGCCACCAACTTTTCAGTTTTAGAATTATAGACTCACAGACTGGTTTGGGTTGGAAGGGACCTTAAAGACCATCTTGTTCCAACCCCCTGCCACGGGCAAGGACACCTTCGACTAGACCGGGTTTCCCCAAGCCCCGTCCAACCTGGCCTGGAACACTTCCAGGGATGGGGCAACCACAGCTTCTCTGGGCAACGTGTGCCAGGGCCTGACCACCCTCACAGTACAGAATTTCTTGTATGTATCTAACCTAAATTTCCCCTCCTTCACTTTGAACTCAGTACTCCTTCTCCTATAAGAAATTTTGAATGCTTTAACCTGAAAGGCAACCTCAGCACTCCAAGGGGGAAGCACCAGGGCACCCATCACCTTCACTTTCATTGAGCTGCTGCAAGTTAGGTGAAAAATGGGAATTCCTGCTCCAGCCCTCCAAAGGGTGCAGGCTCTGAAGGTTTACCCCAGCCCTCCTTGCTGTGCTCTGTGGATTGTCTGCCTCCGAGCCGGCTCACACACCTGCTCTGAGCGCAGCTGTGTACAAGGAGCAGCCACAGGTTCCAAGGGGAGAAACGGTGCTTTTCACATGGAACAAAATGCACAGCTCATTTTGTCCTGCTGTTGGTTGGGGACAGGTATTTTGCCTGATTGCAGCCACCCGTTGGCAGAGGCAGAGGACGCATTGGATCCCATCTCCCTCCCCACCCCGCTGCCCACTAAGTTACCATACTGCAGAGAAAAGAAGGAGAAAAAAAAGAAAAATAATTTGGTGTTCAACTTATCAGACTTGGACCAAGTCTCAGCCCAAACCAAGGTTAAATAGGCCTGTTCTAAGGTAGGATTTATATAGCAATTACAGTAATGGAAACTGAGCTTTATAATTCTTATACTGTCTAAAATTCTGCTGTGTCATATGCATCTGCAGAGCCCGAGGAATGTGCTGCTCAGAGAGCACTGCAGTCCTGAAAGCAGCCATTCAGATGGATCATGGAGAGTTATTGGAGCACGTGGATGTTCGAGATTTTAATGAAGCACAAAGAGTTAGAATCAGAAATCCTGGGAAAAGCAAGGAGTTTGTATTTGAGACAAGCAGAATTTTTAAAATGTTTTATTTTGTTCAGAGTTTATGGAACTAAATCTCCATCACGCATGGTGCAAACAGCATTCTGAGCGTCCTTTTATCCTTGGATTTTTTTCCTTTGCTGCAGTCTTAGACCTAGAGTGAGGACAGTGCATCTTGGCCAGACAGAATCCTCGCAGCCACTTTCCCGTTTCCTCTGTGGTGCAAGGAAAAATACCGCCGTGCTAGGTCTTTGCTGTGTGATAAAGAACAACTTGGGAAGATCTGGGGATCTGATAGGAGGTTTGGCTCCACCTTCAGGAAGCAGAAGGCAGAGAGACAACGCGGGCTTGAGTTTCAGACTCTTTCTGCAGAAACTGGAGCCTACAACCTCCTCTTACTGACATCTACTGCTCCCCAACGGGTCTTTGCTTCGGATTTATCAGATTCCCTGATCTGATGCCGTGACATTTCTACATGGTTGATACAGCTCTGAAGACTCCAACTCCTCCTAGAAGTACTTGAAGAATTGGGGCAGAATGTCCAGAGGGAGCTGGTACATGGACAGATAGATTTATGAACAAAAAGCAACAAAAAGCAGCTTTGAGGTGAAAAAAAGTTGGGACATGAGGGACATCAGAGAGCTGTATCAAATACCATTAGCTATTCACACTGTCAGTGCTGAGGTTTCCCTACAGAGTGTGATTTTCTTTTATAATTCCCAGAGATTAAAAAGGTTCTGTGGGTAACACAGATGGATTGAGAGGAAGAAAGTGGGAAGAGCCTTGATCAAATTTCAGTCTAGCAAAACACTTAAGCATATGCCTAAAGTTAAGCTATTTTTTCTCCTCGGATTCAGGCAGAAGATGCAAACAGAATAATCTCCTATATTTCACTTCTTGGCAGACTGATGCAGGCTGAACCCAGAACAAGGTAGCTAGTTAAAGAGCATGAATTAAATAAATTTAAATTATGCATTTTTTAAAGAAGCCATATAGTGACCATTTATTATAATGAAAATGGCAGAGTAGTTAGGGATGAGATGACACTGACTTTGAAAGTCCGTGTGATGCGTTAGTGACATAATTAGCAATCACACAATTAGCAACAATCCTAAGAGGCAATGGAAATGCACAGTCTTGCATTTGGAATTTCCCCAGCTGGGTGCTTGAGCACCCAACTTTATTGTATTTAACATCATCTTCTGGAGGAAACAGGTTTAAAAACTGCAGAGCAAGCAACAGTGCAGAGATGGCCTGCACACCTAATGCATCTAAAATTAAAAAATCTCAAAAACACAGAGAGGAGATGGGAGCAGACTAAATAGACATCGCTGTGCAAGCAAATATAACTGAATATACTCCTGAGGAACAAAGGAAACAATTCTTGATGGGGTGACAACAGATGTTCTCCAAAAAAAAAAAATTCTAAGGGAGCATTTCAAACACAAAGACTTTCCTGTGGAGCTGAGTTGTTTTACTGGCAGACGTACAGGAATACATCTTTGGAAACAGAATAAAAGCTAACATTTAAGGTGTTATCAGGTCCTGAAAGCAGCAGTGATATCTTCATGTAATAAGTAGTGGGTGGTGGTGGAGAGGGAAATGGTGAGGATAACAGAATACTGTCACAGGAAGTTGCTGTGGCATAGCTGTGATTTAAATCCTGGAAGCAATAACTAGTTTGTTCCAAAATATCTCTAAATCCACTTTTTTTTTTGAAAATGAGCTCTAAACACAAGTGAAAGATGCACAGGCTAACCTAACTGAAGAAATACAACCCAGAGACATTTATTAATGCAGAGTAAGCACACCCATTTTGCACTGTGGGAATGAATGTCAAGTGCCCAAAGCTGGATGTTTCTCCCAGCTCCTGCTCCTTCAGATCACAGTTAAGAACATTGCAGATAGTCCTAAAATGGACATAAAAAAAAAAAGGACGGGAAAAGGAGAGTTTATAGAGTCGTTTTTGCAATGACTGAACTGCACCTGTACTTTGGGAAGCTCTGGATTTCATGCCTGGCCAGGATCTGCAGCATCTTCAGTGAACAACTTCATATGAGTTTTAAAGCTTAGGCACTTCAAATTCTTGTTTTAAACTCTGGCCTTTACTTTTGATGTTCTTTAATTTTACAGATACAAAATAGTATTTCTCTGCCTTGTTGGAATGCTGAAAGGATTCCTGACTATCTGCAAGGCCAGCAGATATCATTTTATCTAGGAACAAGGCAGGAGGACGACATACTACATTGTCTAATTATTTTCATTTCTTTGCAACTGTTTTGGGGAAAACAATCCAGAGAGAATATTATTCCAGTGCAATCAGAACTACAGAAACACTAGGATGGACAAGCTGATTGACAGGAGGAAGCTAAAGCAGGCGGCAACACAGAAAATCATCATCGGACAGACATTTTGATAAATATTCCTGTAGCCAATTTATTATTAACACAGAGGGACAGCTTTACATCTTGCATCACACTTTTCACAGCCCTTATGGTAAACATGCCATATCTGACAATTACAAGATGAAAACAAAGACCTCACTAACTCTCTCCTGGCCCTGCAGTATTATCTGCTTGCTCAGTTAACCCTCTCTCCACTTCAGCTGAAGGAGCAATATAGAAATGCAGAAATGTGTGTTCAGATATGGAACAGAACCCTAGCAGCATCCCACACAAGTTCCAAGGTTTGTGCCATCTGTGGCACTGGTCTCTAAAAGGCTTCAAAGACATGGGAAAGGGCTGTGGATGAAGTGGAAAGTTGTCAGTATAAGACAGAGGATGAACTAGAATACCACTTAAAGGGGAGAGAATTAAATGGCTCTGTCTGGTCGCCTGTGGCTGGATTCTGCCTGTGATGACAGAGCAGTGCAGTCCTGGCATGACCATATACTGGATCACAAACCAGAGCTCCAGGAGGGAAGAATCCCACTGCAGCTTTTATTTCCTGGATTGGCTGGCACACATCTCTTTCTACAGAAACACTGCAACTAGGAATAGCAGATCTTTCTCTCTGCTGGCTACTTGGTTTCTGGGATTAACAAACTACCTGGCGGACCTTGTAACCAATTATCTTTTCATCTGATTCACACAAAATAGCTCCCAGATTCTTTTACAATGAAGCACAAGATGGACTGCTGAAATCACGAAGTTGAGCCCTCTGCTACTTGTACACCTGGAAACACATTTTAGAATGAAATCTTGTGTGATAAATTGCCCAAGGCTATTTTTTTATTACAAAATCCATGACATCTTCCTATTTTCACAGCTTCATTATCAGCTTCAGGGTGAAAAAACAAAAAGCAGGCAAGTCACAGGATGATCTTAGCCAGGAGATTTTATTTGATTCGAACATCTATTTTCCATCCACTTCCTGTCTGTTTTTCAAAGCATTTCAGGGAACAAAACTGATGTGCACAAAGAGCATTCAGTGAGAGAGAGACCAAAGGGAGGTACAACAAATATCAAGCGAGGGAAGGGAGCTGTAACAGAGTGTTCTTGTCTCTTTGAACCCACAAGTAAAATGCATGGTAGGAAGTATTCCAAAACCACATCTTTTTTGCGTGAAGGAAGGAATTAATGTTAAGCACAAAGTATTCCTTGTGGTTTATTCTCATTACGTGATATGTCAGGTTACGCTGATTTGGAAAAAAACCAGGATTTCTTTACCAAGCTTTCTGTGCACTGGGCTTAATGTGGGTTAAAAGACTAAAAACCACAAATTGTGCTTTAAAAAAAAAAATCAATTTAGGAATCTCATTTTTGGTAATTCCCTTAAAGATACCCTTTGTGGACACATTATAATGTTTTGAAAGTTTCAGCTGAAAAACAGAATAGCCCAAATTTTTAAAAAAATCTAGTTTCTATCACGTGGATTTCTCACTCAGTTACTGCAAGTTTTCCTTAGAAGGTAAAGAGAATGTTTAAAAATGGTTAGATAATGTGAAGATTTTGTTTTATGTCTCTGTGTGTATATAATTTTCTTTAAAGGAACAACATGAGAAATCTTCGTTGTCCTAAAGACTCCGGTCAAATGACTCTGAAGGACACAATTATTTCACAGAAACACAAGTGATCCAAAAAAAGAACCTTTTAAGGGCTTTATTAGTACAAAGAATTCACTCTTTTGACACTCTGTAGCTGTAAAACACATGCACCAATTTATTTTCAGAAAAAGAAGGTATGTATTTCACTGTGGATGGTTGCAAAGGAGGAAAGAAGAAAAATCAAAATAAGCAGAACAATTATTTCCTCTTCTAACCTCAGGCCATGTCAACATCCACCCTCGCTTTCTGTTATGTGTCATCTACGGTTCTATTTTTTATGCCTCCATACTTTTTACCATTGATCAGCACTGACCAAATTTTGCTATTTGACCAAAATTTGTCTTCAAGCTTTACAGAAGTAATTATTTCAATTAACAGAATTTCACAGGATACACCAGAACAAGACTTGGGGCTATTTGGATTTTAACAGGATAGAAAGAAAGGCAGTTTGTGTGGTTTGGGATACATAAGTTAATTTCCAAACTGCCACTTTCGAAACTGTTATGAGAACACATCCCAAGTGTACTCCTGGCCCATCCACTCTTTTTCCAGTTCTCTGTAACGCTCTAAATTATACTTACAGACATAGAACATCAGTGCAAATTGCGTAAGTCTGCACATTTCACAAATGATATAACTTAGCAAGAAACTCTGTGCTCCCAGAAACAGAGCAGCCACAAAGTTAGAACTCTGAGGTAAACTCATTCACTTGAAGAACTTTCGTATATGATCATCTTCGTTCAAGGTACATTTAATATTCCGTTCTGATGAAGTCCAATTAGTAAGTCCTCAGCAATTCCAGTGGACAACCGGATCCAGCTGTAGAAATAAGCTGCACCTATGGATTTGTGACAATTACTGCCAGGATTAGGGATAGGTCTGCATTTTCCTGAAAGTTGAATTGGTGATGGTGAGCCGTGTGAGCCTCGCACCGTAGTAATCTATGATGTAACTGGAGCCATCGGAAGGTCCAACGATCTGCAAGAGAAAAAAAGAACTAAGACTTTTCAATATGAAATGAAATATATACTTTGTGCTAATGTCTCAATTACTGCTAATTTTCCCATCATAAAATTAGTCATGCTTAATTAGTCAAACAGAAACTAGATTTATTTTGAAGTTATGCTGCAGTTTAACTGTTTTAGCGAGCGCTGTCTCAGAAGGAACATTTCCCCTGGGCTTCTAATCAACCAAATTACACAGCCAAGCGCTGGGACTCGGTTAATCCGGCGAGGATTTGAGTCACAAAATCAGGTTAACAAATGAGTGGGCTCCAAACCACTTTTCTTGAACAAAGGAGGGTCTGCAGCAGAGAATTAAGCTGATGACAAGTATCTTTGAAACACGGCACAGGTAAGGAATGAAGAGAAGTAGAGAAGATCATGGAGTTTTTTTCTGGAAGCGCTAGATTGATGTGGGGTCACCAGGGAGATCAACAAGGAGAGATGAAAGATACTCTCACCTGGATCTGTAAGTGCTCTGAGGCAAGATCACTGTGATAGCATAGAAAGGAATTTGAGAATGCAAAGAAAAGACAAAGATGCACACAAATACACAAAGATGCACACTTTCAAAATATTTTCCTATAAACCCATAGAAACAACTCCTGTATCTACAATGGAGTTTAACTTCATGAAAGGCAGTTTGCAATTCATGCTAAATGTCTGTGCTGTAGAGTAAGACAATTTGGCAATTTCATGATGTCACAAGATGTCACTCCAGCTGGGGATTTCACCCTCATGAGTCCTACAGTCACAGCTCTCACGTGATCTGGGATTTGTATTTGGAGAAGAGGTAGGAAAGTGGCAATCTCTTCTCTCATGAGTATAAGGCACATGGAAATACAGAACTTCAGGATTCTGGGAACAGCAGGACACCGCATGCTGAGTCCAACACTCTGTGTCACATAAAGAGGTTCTGATAAAGTGAATTTATGGTGCTCTTCATTGTAAGTATTTATAAATAGCTAATCTAATTTTTAATTCCAACACCAAATATATTGATATTTGGTGTCTATATTCTACGACATCAGTCTCCAAACAGAGCCAAAATAAATGCCTTGATTTTTCAATACCCAAGGGCTCTTAAGGCTAAAATGCTAACAAAGTATTAGCAATCAAATCACAGCTTTAACGGAGATTATATCTTGTTTTGAAAACCCTGACTTACCTGCATTGAAATAAGTATGAAATCAATTAGGCTCCCAATTCCACAAAATCCTACAGTGCAGAACTTTAACAAACCTGTAAAATACAAATAAAATTTCACTGCAACCTTAAAGTTCACATTTCTGGTGGCAATCGCATCTCAACTCTCTTCTCTTCCCACAAAATATATATATTATATATACATACATATATATATACACACATCTAGAAATAGACCTGAAGTTGAAGATCTTAAATTATCAAGGAAAAAAACCAAACCGCATATTCATATTTCTATCCTGAAAACAGTTAAAAGATTTTAAACATTAACAATTTTTTAACTGATCTGTATTCTTAAACAAGCAAAGGCCAAAGCTGATAACCAAGTTACTGAAATGTTCCCTTGATTGAGGCACTGACAGAAAAATCTCAACTTGAGCTGCAACATTTACTTAGGAATAGAGACTTTCTAGCACCTCGGGAGTTGCAGTACATACTGTTTTGACTTACAGAACATGTAACTTTGGAAAACCATCCTTTGTATAATATTTTTATTTTTCCTGAAATATGAATTTTAGTTTATATAAAAATATATAAATACTTTTTAACTGGTATCAAAAAATGTTATTTTTATACAAATAAATAAAAGAGAAATAGAAAATATATCGGAATAGCAACTAGCAGATAAATGTTTCATTGGAAGATGCCCTTCAAGGCAGACTTCATTTGGAAAATCCCCTCAGAAGAAAGGCTATCTTAAAATTTGAGTTTTTTTAATATCAATAGTTTCTTGTGCAATAAACATAATACAGTGAGAACTATATATATTTTAAGTATCACTTCAGGCAAACATCAGGGTTACCCCTTTTTCCAAAGCAGCAACATGTCCCACAAACCACCTCATCTCCCCCAGGCTGTCTATGGAGAAGAAGAGGAGAATAACTGCATCCACACTGCAGGAAGAACATTCCACTGTCTGCATATAGCTCCCATGGTTGGCAAGATGGAACTAAACTCCAGGGAGATAGTTTATAATCTCTGCAACACTGCATAGAGAACAGGGGAAAGCTCCTAATGACCAAGAAGATGAAAGAGTAGTAGCTGGATGGTCTTTCAGCTGATTGGAAGAAAAGCCCATGTGCATTCCTTACTGTGAGGGTGGTGAGGCCCTGGCACAGGTTGCCCAGAGAAGCTGTGGCTGCCTCATGCCTGGAAGTGTTCAGGGCCAGGCTGAATGGAGCTCTGGGCAATCTGGTCTAGTGGAAGATGTCCCTACCCATGGAACATAGCAGCTGGCATTTGAGGAATCCAGCAGGTCTCTTACCATGGCTGGTTCCAGCAGCAGCTCTAGTTCACCAGAGGAACTGGACAGAGAAGAAATGTATCTGAACCTGGCACTTATTCCTGGAGTGCAGGGTAAAGTTGGCTTTTTTTCTTCCTCCTCACTTCCCTCCACAGCAGCAGATCACACTGAGAAAATAAACTGCTCTAAAGCATGGAGGGAAAAATAGTGCTCTTCTGCATGAATAACCGATGGTTTAGTTCACAGTGTGTGGGAGAGGAAGAGGTTGCTTTCCTGATTTCTTCATACTCAATAGCTTGTTTGTACTTGTGTGCTCTTTAAGCAAAAGAGATGGAAAAAAAATAAACCGAAGAGCATTTACATTCTTCACTACACTTGCAAAAAATATTTCAATGCCATTAACCTTTCTTAACCACTTTTTCCCAAGGCCTGGATAACCTAAAAAATCCCTAATTTTCAGAATCCAATGTGTTGATTTTTATTCTTTTAATCTTTTTTACTCTTACCTATTTCGTCTTCTTTACCTTTCAAAAGAGAGAAAACTTGGCTTTGGAAGAGTTTAATTTTTAGGTCTTAACTTCAGATACTGGCTACAGTATATTCCAGTAGGGTTAAAGCATGAGCCATGAAGAACTTCCACGTGAGAATTAAGGATTTTTAAATCTATATATTGGTACAATGTATTACAAAATAATTACTGCAAATTATTATTGCAAATCCAGTGATATTACAAACAATGCACCTTATTGACTGCTTCCAAAAATGTATCTTTTTGTGAAACAGGTGGACAAAGTCAGTGCTAATCATAGAATCTCAGGGATATAAGACATGGATGTTAACACAAGATTATTGAGAAGGACAGGTAATGTCATTAAATTTTAAAAGAAGTGTTTGCATTTAATGGGCAGAAACTCAAAATTCCTAACTGAAGTGACAGTAAGACACATAGCTTTTTCAAATCATTGCTCCATGCTATCTACACTTACACTGACTCCCTTTGCCCAGCTCAGAAACAAGGCCAGTGGAAGTAGTTCTAACATAGTTTATTTATTAACTATTTAAAAGTCAGTGGCACCAGGGCCCTGAGAATCAGGTCCTAAAAATACCAACCAGAGGGAGATCTTATTAAAAGTCCCGGCTTCTGCAGAACTGTTATTAACAGTGTGATTTATCTTGAAGCTATGCATTTGCCAGAATAAATTCCATCTCCCAAGACACCAGGTTTACTGTAGATTTGTGTGCTATTTTTCTGGTAAAATCAAGCCTCATTTAAGTAGCTGGCACATGAGTCAAACCCACTTCTGTTCCAGTGCCTCCCAAAGAATGAGGGGGTAAACATCAATGCAAAGCAAAACTAAGAACAGCAATAACCACGTTTGCTTATTAGGATTTTATCTGTTGGACAACTATATATCCATTTGTCACCACTCCAACAGAAAAGCAGGCTGAGGATAATGCAGCATTTTATCTTGACAATAAAGTAAGGATTCTAGTTGTAAATATTAACATTACCTAAAATATGAGTATACACACACAATTTAGTCATAATAACAAGCTTTACCTCAAAGAAAAGGAATAAACTTACCTAATGCAGGATAGCCTAGATAAAATCTATCTGCTCCCAACCATCCAAGAAATAAGGACAGAGCCACTGCCACTTTGTAGGAGTAACCATTTCTGCCAAAAGAAACAAGCAGTGGAGATAATGACTGCAAAATACATCCACTCATACTTTTGACTATTAAAGTAGTGACTCATTTTCCTGCTGCTTCAGTTTTAAAAAAAACAACAGACTTGTTATTTATCTTCAATTAACGGCCACAGAATTGATAATGTTAAGCTTTCAAACTGGGAAGGCATCCTCCATAAAGCAACCTCAGCTGCTGCAACTCAAGTGTACTCTTGCAGAATACAGATTATTCTGAAACTAAATGATGATTTCTTGTCAAGACATAATTCAGTTGCTGATCCGTCCCCAGTTTCACAGAGCACTTCCTAACAGTTCAGCCCTACTGAGACAAGCCCAGAAAGCCAGGAGGTGCGTGAATACTGTCTGCAGACATTAGTCTCACGCGCAGCCAAATCGAGAGGAACAGGACAGACAGGTGAGGTGTCAGCAGAGACAGTAATTGCAACGAGATCTGAAGGAGAAATGAACCATGGCCACCGGCTGAAGAAGCTGCAGGAAGAATTCAGCAAAAACAGTAAGCCATGTATGCACTCACTACACTCTAAAAGGCACAAACTCACAATGAAAAGAACTATTGACTGTACAAAGATGTACAGGACTAGAGAGGTATTTTAAGTTAAGCTTCCCATGGTTGGTCACACAACATAAACAGATACAACAGACTTTTTGAGATTTGTCCTAATTGGCACCTTTCTTGCCAACAGCTGGAGTGATGCAGCCACCAAACCACCTGTAACTCCAGTCCCTGCTGATGGGAACTTTACATTAATAAGGCAGCTAAAAACGTATCGCTCTCAATACCAGAACTTGCTGCCTCGGCGAACAGGGAGCTTCTGAAAAGCAAACCTAAATGTAATTAGAACTTAAAAATATTCAGTAATTCACTGTTTTGATACGTGCACAACTACATGCCAGCAATTATTTAATAGGCCCAAATTAAACTCTTGGTTGACAGTTGAATAAAACAGAGTTTCAAAAAGACAGTAGCTGACAAAAGTCCAAGCACCTTTATTAAGCGTTTTCAATGCCAAGTAAAGATCTACCTTTTTTTGCTTATTATCTAGATTTACTGATTTTGAGACTTAATGGCAACATTAAGTGATTAAATCACGACTCTTACCTCAATATTTGTTACTTGGTGTTTATTAGCAACACAGAACACACTGGGCATTCCTGGAACCTAACGTAATGTAAATTATCGACTTTAGAACTGCCTTGTTGACACTGTAAAGAACACTTTAGGGTTTATTTAAAGTTGAGGTAAACTGTTGGAAATTGTTTATCAGCTACAAAGTCTCAACAGCCCTCCAGGGACACTAAAGCATAAAAAAAGCTGTTACGTAAGAAATGGGAACATGGTTTAATTTGAGATGCTCCTGATCAAAACTAGTAATAAACTGAGCACTTGCCTATGCACTGAGATGTTTTTAAAAGCAGAGCAGTTTGCAACCTCATCAACATCAAACTGACAAGAAGAAGAAATCCAGTATGAAGTGGAGGAATGAGAATACTGCAACAAGGCCATATCCACTTCTGTATTTCATTTGTCTTACTCTTTCCGATAAAAACATGCACTGAAGACTAAACCAGTGAGTAGGAAAATGACACATCCCAGGCATCTGAAGGAATTTCTACAATTGGGTAAGAGATGCAATTTATTTTCAGTTCCTCTTCTGATTTTTTTTCTTGCTTCTCAGCATCATCCAACCTTTATTTTTTCTGCATATCTTTCTTCCAGATGCCATGTTAAAAACTTTTCCTTCCAACTCTTCCTTAGCGATTGGTAATATCAGGTACTGCTTTGGCTCACTCTTTTGAGGTCTCTCACCTCTGCTCAAAGACCTCTCCACACTGAACCTCATGAATTTCGAAGATTACCATTTCATGGGGCTCCTTCCCTGGACTGGCAACACTTGAACAATGGACATTTAAAGTCTGCAGAATCAGGGCCTCTGCATATTAAGCAAAATACCTTATAGAAGGCCAATCTTGGGGATTGTAGAATTTGGCCAAAAAGTAAAATCTACCTCCAAAATATGCAACTAAAGGCAAACCTAAGCAATCTTGACTCCCAGTACTTTGTTGGAGCAATCTTATTTGCACTTACAAGCTTTTCCTTGAATTATCACAAGGAGTAACTGAACTTGAACACAACCACTTACAGAAACATACAACATCTCCTGGTCTTGCTCTAAAATAACTGGATCCCAGAACTGTTATCTAAATTTTGGCTAAGGACAGTTTGCTGAGTTGTCCTATCCAAAAGCTGGGCACAGATTTACCTGTGTCCATGCTTGCACAATCCTGCTATGAGAAGATGCCTTCTCAAACTAATTTTCTGGTTAAATGATGTGCAGTTATTTCTGCCAGAAGACAGTTACACTTTCCATCAAAACTCAGATAAGATGCTGGAAAATCTCCAAAAAGCAGTAGAAAGGGCAGGGCTATTATTGTAATATTAAGCTGGAGATTCCTGCTTAAAATAATGTTTCAAACACTTTGGCAACATTCAAAGTGCTTTAGAAAATGTCTATCAGTAACTGGACCACTTTTTAAACAAGTGTACAGATGAAAGATGGTGATATTAATCTTGCTGCCATTTTTAACTAGTTTGGGGACTTTATCAAGGACATGCTTGTGTAACTCTTTCTTTTCACAGTTGTGTTTTACTGGAGTTTTCAGCCCAAAAGCATGCTCGTCCCTTTCTGCCACACTGGCAATCACAGGACTGGAAGAGCCACAGCAAGTTCTTTTGGCAGTGTAACCATTAATTATTCATCATAAATAATCATCACAACCAAGTTACAGACATCATAAAAAAGATGACATTTTTCTGCCTACAGGCTTGGGTTTTAATTAATAAACATAAAGAAAAGCTACATTTAGAAAATGTTTCTGAAAAATATATTAAACCAAAAATATATGTATACAAAAACCCTCCAAACATAAGAATTACCATCTAATCCAAAGAGGAAGCGATTTTATTAAACTAGTATAGCTCATCTTCTTCTCAGTCCCCATCACAGATGGGACTGAAACACAATTGTTTCTGGACAAAAATGTGACTGAAGTCTAGTTTGAAGCATTTAAATTTGATTAGACGTAATAATATGTTTTCTTCAGTTTGCTGAGCTTTGACTGCTGAGAAGACTAAATACAGAGAAAATATTTACGAAACTAAGAGGCAGAGCTGTACTTCTAAGTTAAGCAAATTATCGAGCAGTTGGTACCACATAAGAGTCATTTGCCCACCAGAGTGATAAGGAATACCCAGTGAGTATTGCTGGAGTTTCAATTTCCAAGGATTCCAGTAGGACAAAAGAAAGAGGTTCCAGTGTGCATCCCAGAAAAAGGAGAAAAAAATGGGACTGACAGGTGCTGGCTGATCATTAGCGTTGGCCAGTTGGAACATTTATTGGTATCCAGAGCTCTCCAATCACTCACAATGTGCTTTAGAAAAACTAGGTCTATCATTCACATACCGGGAACAGGCTCTTAAAAGACAGAGAGGGTTTGATTAAATACACAAGTTGTTTAAAAATAGAGAACAGTTCCCCTTAAAGAGGTTTTTGGAAGAAGTGGAGAGACTGAAGCTCCCCCAATATTCCTGCATACTACAACTTCAGCACAGGCACACTGTAAACTGGCATGAAGCACTGAGTAGCACAGCCTAGTCCAGCCTCCTTTCTCCTCTCCCTTTTATCCTTGAGTCACCCTCATCCTTGTGCTGGCACCAGCACTTGAAGCCACTGTACTGTGACTCAAACTGGGGACCTGATCCAAGTTAGCTCAACCCAGATCAGTTCCCTGATGCCGCGGGGTCTGTCAGGGCTGGGATGGGATGGAGGGGTGTCCCCAACAGCTCCTTCACCAGCTGTACTGATTTTAAGCATATGTGAAATGTGGCCTTATCGTTAGGGGTAAAATTTTGCCAGGCTACAGTACTAAGTAAAGCAAAGACACAAATCTAACTAAACAACAACAACAAAAAAAATGTGTAGGCAGAGTCGGATTCACTTAGGAACATGCATGTTTTGAGCAACCTGGTCTAGTGGAAGGTGTCCCTGCCAACAGCAGGGGGTTGGAAAGAGATGAGTTTAAGGTCCTTTCCAACCCAAACCATTCTATGACTCTGTTGCATCCTTATAGTGTTTATTAGAGGATTAACTACTGGGCAACATGCATACGGTTCTATTTTACTTCTTTTTTTTCCCTTCTGTCAACACATCACATGATTTTAGAAAAACATTGATGTGAAAACAAAGATAAACGATCACAAGAGCCAGTGAGTACTTACACATTGCGACACTCAATAGGCTTGTAAAATCCAACTTCCTGCCCTGTAAAGACTTTTTCTACGCCAAGGTGATCTTTGCAAGTAATATTTGGTGCTGGCAGACATTGAACTGAGGACAAAAAATTATTTGAAATTGAGCAATAACTGACAATCACAGTGTTTCTCTAGCAAGACACAAGTGAAACAAATCAAATTCTACTGTAGAACAGTCTTGATACAGAACACAGTTCACACACATATTACTTGCTTAAAAATATTTTTTTAAGCCACTCCTATGACCAACTTGTATTTCTTCTCTGGTAAACATTAAGCAAAATATACAAATCTAATTGCTGCCCTAATTCTACTGTAATTCCCACTCTAGCTTCAATATGAGTCAACGAGAAATGAGGACCTGACATACAGAAAACATTTTCATCATGAGAACAGTCAAATATTGGAACAAGTTGCCCAGAGAAATCATGTCATCACCATCCCTGGAGGTTTTCAAGGTCTGACTGCATAAAGCCCTGAGCAACCTGGTTGGAATTCAGTGCCAACACTGCTTTGAGCAGGAGTTGGACTATACAACTTCCAGAAGTCTCTTTCTACCCAAATTATCCCATTATTCTTGACTCTTCAGAGAACTAAAGTGGAAATCCAGCAGAAAGTGATACCTGCTAAAAGTTTGCAATGTGTTACCAGAATATTATTCATTCTCTAATGCTGAAGTCTGTTGTTTTAGAAGGAAAAAAACCAGTCCTTTGCCCACTTTTTAACAGTTTTCAGTACTTGTGAGTACTGTTGGTTGTGATTACTGTTGGTTAATTCCATCTGACCTGCAAGCCAGGTTCCATATGTCTTTAAAGATTTTCCAATAATACATAAAGAGTTGCATTTTTTTTTAATATCTATCCATATTGCATAGAGACCAAAAAAATAATATCCCAGTTATGCCTGGACTCAACTGCTATAAAGCCCCACATTTATGTTACTGATCAATGTGCTTAATCTAAGGAAATAAAAAAAAAATACATTCTTTCTTGTAAAAAAATTAAGCAAAGAAAGCAGTGCTTTCTGTTACTTAGAAAAAACCCAGCACAGTTAAAATGTATTGATATAAACAAAGCCACAGTTTTGTTTTCAGTGTCACTCCAAAGACTCCAAACCTACTACTCAAAGACACCACTTTGATGCTTTGAATTAACCCCACTGGCCTGGGTGATGGATCCCACAAAGGTGTTTAGGAACTTCAGTGCTTCAAGCATGGCCCAGAAATTAACTTTTTATTACTTAGGTAATAACTTAGGTAACATTGAAAAAAAAGAAGCAGCTCAAGTACTGTGGGGCCAATCTAAAAATTGCTGTGTGTGTAAAAATGCTGCACAAAGAAAACAACATTAATTAATTTAACAACTTGCTCTACTCTGAAGCTTATCTCCTGTTCAAAAGTGTAGTGTATTAAATACAATCACACGGTATTTAGTTAAACAACTGATAACGTGAGTTGTGATCAACCTCAAACTACATAACGTTCTTTTTACTCTCTAATCGGACATTAATAGTCAAAAACACAATGTAAAAAATGATGTAAAGGAGTGAGCAACTCAAAAAATCATCCACTTTAGATAGTATTTTCAGCCAAAATTATTCGGAAAACCTTCACTATGCCAGAGCATCCCAGTGAAGAAAATCATTCAACACTTATGGAAAGCAAAATACAAAAAACGCGCACACATGTATTTTGTGGCTGCCCCATCCATATAAGTGTCCAAGGCCAGGTTGGATGGGGCTTGGAGCAACCTGGTCTAGTGAAAGGTGTCTCTGCCCATGGCAGGGGTGGAACTGGATGAGCTTTAAGGTCCCTCCCAATCCAAACCACTCTGTGATTCCATGATTTTAAACACGAGTGCACATAAAGCAAAACTGCTGTGCTATCAAACCATTTATTTCAATGCCTGAGAACATCAGAAAAGTTAAACACAGGTAGGAAACCAAACGATCAATTTTAAGACTTTTTCTGTTGAACTCCAAAGTGCATCAGAACTGATCATCAAATAAATGTGCTTTCAAAACAGCCTCATGGAGCAGAACCTAGTAAAGATGGAAAGCATCAAGATGCCTTAAGAAAAAAAACCTTGAAAATTAGAAGATTTTGAAGGCTGTTGTCACACATCAATTCTTCTAATAATTATATGCAAAATCAGTATGACGGGAATGGTTTGTTTTAATCACAGCAGTGCAGGACAGACCCTAAAGCATGTAACATACATTGAAGAGATTTACCAGAAACCTCACTTAGAAATGTACCAATCAGAGACTATGGATTTATTCCTTTTTAGTAAAGCACCCAATCCACACAACTGTTTTGGGCTTTCAGACTAATGGTATTACTAATCCCATCTTTTATAAAGCTCACCTACCAAATACACAAATGCATAAATTGAACACTTCCTTGAAAAATGTAGTTAATCAATATATAAGTTAGAAATCCTTACCATATGCTGTGTGATTTGTGCAATTCATTGGTTCCTGTGTGCTATTGTCTATTTTAGGCTCATCACACATATATGTTCAGGTAATTGAGGAAAACATTTTTCATATCAAACACTACAACAGGTTTAACAGTAATTTATTCTACCCTCCTTAAACCCCGGGGATTTAAGATGCACCTTGATGTTAGTTGCTACCCATTCCCCAAAACAGGAACAGCACATTACCATGCAGCAAATCTGCTAATCCAATTTAATACACCAATATATCGCATAAGCCCCACGTTTAATTAGTGCTGCAGTCAGCACTACCTAAAGGAACTACAATATTTATCAGTCATAGCCTCTGTATTTGAAGGCAAGAAGGTAGTACGTGGCTCATCTAGTCTTCTTCCCTTATTTAAATACCTTGAAATTAAGGCATTTGGTTGAGAAGATTAAATCTACAGGAACAAAATTCCAAGAACACATAAAAATGAACATCTGAAATGGCAGGAATTTGGTGCAGAAACAAACTGAGCAGGAACTGATTTCCAGAGGTTTCAACTCCCACAGCCAAGTGAGGCAGGAGCTGAAGTTAGCTCTTCCAAGATTTGCTTTCCTGACACCTTTGCTCATCAGTAACTGTCAGCTGCCATCCACCAACATGCTCTGGGGAGGGCCTGAGGCACCTTGGAGAGCAGGAGCCTTGCAGGTAGAGCCCAACTTGTGCCCTGTAGGGCATATAAACAGAATATCCCTCAGTTGGAAGCAACCCACAAGGATCATTGAGTCTAACTCCTGCTCTGCACAGGACACCCCAACAATCCCACCCTGTCCCTGAGAGCGTTGACCAAACGCTCCTTGAGCTCTGTCAGCTTTGGTGCTGTGACCACTGCCCTGGGGAGGCTGTTCAGTGCCCCATCACCCTCTGGGGGAAGAACCTTCTCCTAATAACAGGGCAAAGCTTCCATGTCTCACTCCAGTGTCCCGCAGAAAATAAGAAGGTGGAGAAGTGGGGGAGTGCGATCTTTTATCCCATGAGATTTTCTCTTTGAAAATGGGACAGATATCCCAAACCTGCCCTGAGGCACACACAGAAATCACAGCCCGAAGTCACAGAATCAATTTGGTTGGGAAAGACCTCTGAGATCACCGAGTCCAACCTGTGACCAAATACCACCATGTTAACCAAACCACGGCACTGAGTGCCACATCCAGTCTTTCCTTAAACACCTCCGGGGATGGTGACTCCATCACCTCCCTGGCAGCTCATTCCAATATCTAATCACCCTTTCTGTGAAGAAATTCCTCCCGATGATCAAACTGCACTTTCCCTGGTGCCGCTTGAGGCCGTTTCCTCTCATCCTGCACCCTGAGGTGCCTTGTCCCGCTCCGGCCAGCTCAGACCCCCTCGGGGCTCCCACCCTGAGACTTTCCAGGCACCTCACGGCCCTCACCGCCCGCTCCCCTCCAGCCAGGGCTCGGGACAAGCGGTGCCCTCCGCCTCACACCGGGCCCATCACCAGGACCACCACCCCCCCGCGCCGGCCCGGGCCCCGGCTCCGCTCAGGATATTGCCCCATCCGCAGGTCCTCGCACTTAAGCGACGGCTCCGAGCCCGCCGCTCCCTCCAGGGCTGCGAACCAGAAGAGAAGCAGCACCCACACCTCAGCCGCGCCGCTCCGGGCGGCCATGACGGGACCGCCGCCGCCGTCAGCTGACCGGGGAGGAGTGGAACGGCTCCGCCGCGGTGGGAGCCCGCGCTAGCTGCGGGGAGAAACGGGGAGTACCCCGGGATGTTCTTGGGGTGCTGAGGGGGAGGGCTGGGGTTTTGGTTGTTTTTTTATTTTTTGGAGAGGGGGGTGTTGACGGGCGTGGGGTGACCTCATTAAATATGGCTGCTGAGGCAGCGCTGAGGGCAGAGCGTGCCCTTACCCGACATGGCGCTCGCATGGCCCAGAGAGGCCCCCTGAGTAAAGATGGCCGCGCCCACCGCAGGTATCTGCGCGTGCGTGCCCTCACTCAAGATGTCAGGCGTGAGGCGCCCGGCCCCGGCGGCCGTGTGGGGATGGCGGGGGAACCGAGAGGAGCTGTGGGAAATCCGAGGAGCCGCTCGAAGCGGGGCTGCGGCTGCTCCGGGTGATGGCACCGCGGGCAGGACGCACCCTGAACCGAGCGGAGGGTGGCGGGGTCGGGTGAGGGAAGAACGTGATATGAACCGTCCCTGCCCTTCCAAACACTGACTCTGGCGTTGGCCCACATGGTGAAATCGCACCTGTGGGTGTTCCTGGCGTTGTCTGGAGTTTGCTGGGTACTTTAAAATAAGTTGAAAAAAGCCCAGGAGAGGTTAAAGGCGTGGCCTGTCAGCACCTGCCAAACCAGGTTAACCTGGGCTGGGACGTTCCCTGGCAGCCAGGTGGGCCTGATGTGCTGCCACTGTGTCCACCACACCCACAGCAGTCGGATTAAGGAAATACTTTGAAATTATTACTCTATTTTTGCATGAAACTGTGCATTGTTAAAAATTTTGTTAAATTTTTATTTCAATTTTTTAAATGAATAATTAATGCCTGGAGCAGACAAGTTTTTATCTTCGTGAGCATGTGCTCTTTATAAGGCATTTGATGGTGATTACAAACCTTTTCACACTTCCTTTAACAGTTTTTCTAGTGTGGCTGTTTCAGGTTTTGGTAGCGTTTGAAGGAGTCAGTTTTCACTTATGAACTACTGGAGATACCACGCTGTTTATAGGAGATGGAGAAATCATTTGGGGTAAACACACGCAGGAAAGGCATCACCACTGTCCTTCACATCAGCTCAAGAAGTGTTTCCTGAAAACTGGACCTAAAAAGCTGGAAAAGCAACTCTGAGACAGTACTGATTAGAACATCATCATTACCCAGCCCTTCTGGAAGTCTTTTGGGTTTACTGGGTGTTACTTTGGTGAATGGTGACTTGTCTAGAGTGTCAGTACCGATGAAAGGTTTGTCCTGGTCTCAGATACTCAGAATCTGTAAAAGTGCGGATTTAAAACGTGTGGATGGCTGACAAAGAGCACAGCCAGCGATGTGAAATATTGCCATCTAACAGCTTTTTGGGAGATTTGTGTAAACTGAATTGGCAGCCTGGAGTTCTGCAGGCAAAGTATGCAAATGAAAATTGATACTCCTTTCAGCAACTAGAAGCAAAAGGCCAGGGCCAGAGCACGCTCCGAGATGAACTCAGCGCTCGGAGATGGAGACGGAGGTGCACTGATGGGAAAAGTGCTCGGCTCTTCTGTCTGCAGCACGTCTCTCGGATGGATAAATACACCACTCGCTGTTCATCACTGTCAAGAAAATTGTCACTTCTCACGAGCGCCACATTAATTAAAACTGAGAGTCACGACTGGGAAGTTGGGCGTTTGGAGCTGAAATTTTTTAAAAACGGGGATGAAATGGTGTGTTTTTAGCATCTTGCATGCTCTAGTGCAACTGCTGCTGCTTAGTAAAACAAAACAGTCACTAGAATGAGGGGAAATAGATGAGAAATTATTTTCCAAATCTCCCATAGCCCTTACTGTGTTCAATGAGCAGAGCTGTGTGAGATCAGCAAATGAGCTCATGAAACTGTGTAGCAGAATAAAAATTATAATTTGGAGATTTTGATTATTTTACATGCGTGTACATATCTAATTTTTTAAAAATCAGAAAGCAGGCTAACATTTAGGTTTCAGGGATAGAAAGCACCTGCATTTCCCGCAATTAACTTCAGCTAAAATGGTGCCTGTTCAGTAGTTTGTGACTAGTGGGAGAAAAACTTTGCTTTTATTGCCATCCCGGGCACTGCACTGTGTTTCTTTGGAAGCCGCAGTGACGTGGTGTGTTTTGGGGTGCTCTTGGAGCTGAGCTGGCTCGGTGCTCTGTGGGGGAAGTCTTGCAATCCCTTAACTCCACGCAAGTCCACGTTTTCCCATGTTTTTTTGCCGTTCCCTTGCGTGAAGTGGTGGGGGGCTGCACTGGTGATGCTTAGCACAGCTCGCCTCACCTCTGTGGGGAGTGCGAAACAGCTCTGCAATGAAGTTTGGACACCGATTATACTGCAAAGGAGTGAAAAACAAGCGTTTCTATAATATTTACACTTGTTTTGCCTTCGCTGGGGAGGTCGGTGGCCATGTGACAGGTCAGAACTGTGTGACAAAACCACGACTTATAAACACCCTGGGAGGTCAGGATCACCTGGAAACTGATTAAAAAGTTAATATCTGCTCTTGAAGTTTAAGCTCCGCTCTTCCCATAGCGGCCAGACCCCACGTCCCGCTGGTGGGCTCAGCCGCGTCCCCTTCCCGTGCGCTGTCCCCGCACCGCCCGCGGGCCCGCCGGGGCCGGGAGGGGCCGATTCCCGGCCGTCCCTCGGGAGGCGGCTCTCCCGCCGCGCCGCCCCGGCTTCCTGCGCCCCCGGTGAGGCGGGATTGCCCCTCGCTTCCCGCTTCCGCCCCGGGGAGC
>VZRE01000360.1:639472-824855 GCA_013396775.1 Cephalopterus ornatus
ATCCCGCCGCTCCCGGCCATCCCGGCATCCCGCCGCTCCCGGCCAGCGCCGCCGCTTCCCGCCCGCAGGTACCGCGGGAGTCCCGCGGGTGGGATGGGATGGGATGGGAGGGGGCACGTAGAGTAGGTTCCGCTGGAGGACTTGATTTCCCTTCGGACACGGTGGTGTAGATCCTCGGGTGAAATTATGTTTATAACTATCTAAATGGGGTTAAAAATATCGGTATTTATCTGTAATAAATATTGCAACCTGCCAAGAGGATGGATCCCTCTGCTTGGGGATGCCTAGCAATAGGATGAGAGACAACGGGCAGAAACTGATGCACAGGAAGTTCCACCTGAACGTGAGGAAGAACTTCTTTCCTGTGCAGTGACGGAGCGCTGGGATTGCCCGGAGAGGGTGTGGAGTCTCCCTCACTGTAGATACTTTAAAAGTATTTGGACGCAATCCTATGCTGTGTGCTCTGGGATGACCTTGACTGAGCAGGGAAGCTGGACCCGGTGGACCCACTGTGGTCCATTCCAGCCTGAAACATTCCATGGTTCTGTGAGTGTTTCCAACTATCTCCCGCTTTCCCAGTGCCTGACTGATGTCTTTCGGTGGACACCACCTTGACCACGATAGCCGTGGCCAGGATACCAGCCTGCACTCACCCACAGACTCCCCACCTCAAAACCCTTTAGGTTTCATGCACTGGAGGTATCACTGCTACACCAAGGCTGTATTAGGGATGTGATAGAGCTGTGTGGCTCCCTATGGATTCTGAAGGCTGTCCCAGGTGCTGGGTACATCTTGGTGTCGTGTTGTTGTGCAAACAGTTTCCATTGCTTGGAGAGGCTGGATCATGATGAGAGCAGAGTAATGCACCCATTGCAACACTTCCCATCAGTGCTAGTCAATCCAGAGATTCTTAGGAAAGCATGTTTTTGCTTTGTTTAGGGGTGATTAATAGGTGTTCCTTATAAATTTTTGAAGCTTAGAAGCTCAGCATGGTTCCAAGTCTAACAGCTCTTTTTGCCTATGAAGTGATTTGTTAAACATGTACACTGTCATCATAGTAAGTTTAGGATTTATTAGCAAATATCAGTAGAATATCACAATATTTAGCTCTAAAAACAAGTTTTCCATGTGCTTTGTGAGAGCAGGTTTTGAGTCCATGTTATTGCTTCATGGTGAGCAGCTTTAGCATGAGCTCACCCTTCTATTAGACAACAGAATACCCACACCGGCACTTCCCTAGGGGCTGAAGTCCGCAGGAATTCAGGTTCTGCTTGTTAAAAGTTAGCATGCCTGGAGAGTGAGTAAGGCTCCTCTTGATTTGCATGGGGACTGGTAATCACAGGTGCAGAGAGTTGGGTTTTCTTCGCTTTCCTCATCCTGTAGTCACTGATCACATGTAAAAACAAGACTCGCACAAGTTTCCCACAGAGTATTTTTTATTTTTAACAATATTTAGCTTTGACCCACTGTACCTTGGAGACGTGTGGTATATCTGTGATCAGGTACTCGCGTTTGTTTCTTTCCTTCAAGTGCCTGGAGCAGTCAGTGCTGCTCCACAGCATTTTTTATAAATGCTTCAGCATTGCACAGAGCAGCAGGTTCTGGTGGTTTCATCAGAAAGCTGTGAGCGTGCTATGCTTGGCTGGACTGAATTTTTCTGTACATTACGAGAAAAACGGAGCATAACTTGTAGGACAGCAAAATACAGGTTAGCATAGTGGTTTTTTTCACAGTGTGTAGTCACTTGATGGCATGTAAACTATAATTTTGAATATCTGAAGTTACAGGTTATGCTGTGTTAGGATAATTTAGGATTAAGATCACACTAACAAATCCTGTTTTCCCTTGCTTTTGCCTTTACTTTTATCAACTCTGAGACTGAAATTTTCCAAGTCAGAGGTCTCTCTGATGAGGAATATAATATGCAGCATATTAGTCACTCCTGATAACAGAGCCAGGAAAAATTTCAACTGCGTTAATGCAGAAAGGTGACTTTGGATTGGGATGAACCCTTGACTTTGCTGTGGCAGGCTGCTCAGGTTGGCTGTGTTAGAAGCCTTTGAAAAATAGCAGCAGTTAGTTAGCACTTTTGGATTTTAATGTCCGAAAAGGTTTCAGGCAGGCTGAGTGGGGAGGAGACCATTCCATGAGGCAGGACTCTTCCCGGAGGGATGTAGGTTATTGGAGGCCAAGTTGAAGAATGTGGGGCAGAAGTGGCTGTAGGTGGGTGAGGAGAATGGGCAGAAGAATCTCTGCTGGTTAAACCATGTCTTCCTCCAGACCCCAGCAGCACACTCCTTCCTGCCTTTCAGCAGCCCTTCGTGGAGGGTGGGTGTTTGTCATGGGATGTCATGTTCCTCTCTGACTCTGAGATGCTCCGGAGTCGAGTGCCCCATGTCTCCATGCAAGTGGCAGTGTCTGGAAGGGGGCTGATGGCAATGGAAGACTTAAACCTTTCAGCTCTTCTGATGACCTTTGCTGGCATCAGCATGGAGGAATTCCTTTTTCTTCAGTCTGCTTTTGAAGAAGATCCAAGTCTTGGGATTTCATACAAAACCTTATGGAGCTTTCCTGCTCCCTCGGATGGGTTGTGTTCAGCTCTCAGAAGACATTGAAACTCCAAGTTTACACTGTGCTGGAGCGTGGGGCTTGTCCTGGGGTTAGAAAATACTCAATTTTCTTAAATTCTTCAGTTTCTCGATGATTTTATGGCTGTATTGGGAGCTGTGATGTAAATGTTGAACGGAAATTTGTACTCTTGTCTACCCATAAGATAAATAAGTGTCTGTAGAACTCAGACTGGAGCAGAGAAAGTTGAACGTGGGGTGAGTGAACTGATTTTAACAAGACAAGCCAGAGTGTTTTGGATCATTCTTCAAATTTACCACCTAGAAATGGACTTTCTAATTTAGCAACTGTATGTTGATACTGTGCTCTGACCTAGGGTGTGTTTGGAAAATGTTTAATGATAACATTTGGGCTCCTGAACATAAAGAGATCCATAATACATGGATGTGTGAATTTCTTTGATGCCCAAAAGCCAGTCTCAGAGACCTGTCCTCAACTATCCATTACTTGAAAACTCTAAATTAATTTATGTTTTCAGGGATCCCTTCACAGCAGAAGGAGCTGTTTACATTATTTTTTTTCCCTGCACTTTCTTTTTTATGAAAGAAAGGAGAACAAAGAAATACTGAGGGTGGTTTTAATGTATTGCAGAAAAAAAAAATCACTAAAAAGCATTGCAAGCTGGCTGGAGGCCAGTTTTGATCACGAGGAATCCCAAAGTGCTGTGTAAACTTGAACTGTAACACAAGGTCCACTTGGGCATCCACCAGCACGAGTGACTCTTAGTGACACTTTGGAGCAGCTCAAGCTGAAACTTTCTTTAATGTTTTTTCCCCCCCCATTTTGCACCTACCTCTCCAGCAAACTTCAGCCTCAGTGGAGCCTATATCTCTCACCTACAATCTTTTCCTTCAATTTAAATCTCCTATTTCTTTGGGTCTGTCCCCATTGTCATAACTGCTGTTGTTACACCCTCTGTAATGGGAAAAAGATTAATCTTGGGGACAGTCAGGGTGGCACTTGAGGCTGTTTTGCTGTGGGACGGGTGTTTCTCATGGTGCAGTTTGCTCCTTCTGCAAGGTGTGGGCACGTCCCTGTCCCTTCTCATCCCCCTCTGCCAGTGCTGGCAGCTCAGAGCTAACTGGGCAGAAAACTCACCCTACCAAAACGTGAAGGATTTTTTCTGCATGTTTAGCTCCCTGTTCCAGCTCACTATGGGATCAGATGAATGGAGATGGAAAGGGAAGAATAAACGCATGAAAGAGGGTTGGGGAGCTGTACCAGCCTCTTGGCTTTGGCTCTTAGATGGGCATGGTGCTGTCAAGTCGTTGTTGTTTCCTGACATGCTGGATTTCTTTCTTTGGTTTAATCTTTTCTTCACCCCGCTGCGGGTTTAAAGGTATTCCAGGCCACTTTTCCTCATAGGAGTTATTTTCCATCCATTTCTGGTTTTGGTTTGCTTACTTTAGAGTTTGGTTTTTTTTACTCTTTTATCTACTGGTGTGAGGTAGAAAAACAGAGGAGGGAAGCGAATGGGGGCATGTAAAACTCGGAAGAAAGAACAAATTTCCATATTCTTTGTCCTGTTTTGTTAAGGTTCATGCAGTATTTTTAGTCGAGGAGGTTAAGTTTTGTCTTTTTGGTTTAGATGAAGACTCAGGAGTGTGTAAGGAAATGGTGTTTTCATCTGTTCTTCAAAACCAGATCTCAGCACAGAATCAAAGGCTGCTGTGCTCTTAGAAGTGTTTTGGTTTAAATGGAAAAGAAAATAAAGCTGCAGCACTTGCAAAAGTTCAGATGCATTCCTGAAAATCTTTCAGGGGTTGTATGGCTTTGCTGCTTCAACTCTTGCTATGAATTTGATTTAAAATGACCTCCTAAATCTGTTAATAGTCTTGCAAAGCGACTCATTTTGCCTAGCCCTGGGTGGAAACCACACAAACCCACCAAGTTCTGCAGGAATTCCTTCAGGAGCCAAAGCTGCTCAGATATGTACAGCAAAGGGTACATAAATCTAAAATTGTGGTTTGTGATAAATCTCTGTCCACTTACTTTCTCATTAGGTATATCAACTTAATACGACTCTGCAGAAGAGATGCTACTCACCTGAATAATTAATATTTTGTTAAATTTAACAATGTCCTCCCAGAACTCCAGATGTTTTCAGTGTGAGCACAGACAGTGTCAAAGGCAGAGCTGAAAGGATCAGAGGTCCTTCTGGGAGAGAGCCCTTGGGATGTGCTTACCCTGCTGTCACATTTACCATATGACCCTTTCTACTCTTGAATTGCAAGACTGAAAAAGCAATATGAAGAGCCTTTTTTATATAGATATATAGATGTAGCTGTTTTTGTACCAAAATAATTCCAAATATATTATTCTGAAATTACACAGTTATAGACTGGATATAATTAAAATTATGTAAATTGTGCTGTTAAATGGCTGACTTCTTTCAGAGGAGCTTGTACTAACTGAAGAAATCTTGTTCCTCATGTGTGTTTTGGTAGAGCTGCCTTCATAGATTTCAGAATGACAGGCTCCACATCAACTTAATAACATGCAAGCAAGGGTACAAATTTATCATCGCTGCTAATTGCAAGTCTGTTGTTTTTATACTGCCATCTAGGCCTCAGCCCCAGTTGGAGACCTGTTCTATTTGGCACTGTGGAGAAGCTTTATAAAGGATATTCTGCTCCTTAAAAGCTTGATAAAGGATATTTTGCTACTTAAAAGCTTGTCATGTACATAGAAAAGAGAAAGGCAGTCTCCTGCAGGAGGAGAAAACAGGCTACTTTCACCTGTTTCCACCACTGAGGCTGTAATTAAAATTGACCTTCCTTAGGAACATGTTAGAATAGCGACTAATTTGCCCAATTTGGAGCCTTAATTCTGTGCTGTCCCACGAGTGAAGGAAATTTCATTGTTTTGTAAAGAAACACAATGTTTCGCCTACACTGCCATTCAGCAGGGCTCAGCTATCATGAGAAGAATATACTGTGTACAAATAATTAATCAGGTGTAAAAGTATCTTCCAAATAATAGGTAGATTTTAGCTCTGTGTCAATATTCAAAATAATTTGGTTAAACATAACTGTTTCTCAGTTTTCTTTTCTTTCTTTTTAAGTTTGTTTTTATAACCTGCATTTTTACTCATATTTGAAAGTAGCTCATATTCCTTTCTGTGTGTGAAAGGAAAAGTACACAGAGCAAGGAAAAATTTTTAGATGTGCTGAGGCTACAGTGCACATGTATGTTGAGAGCTTTGTTGAATACTTGGGGTAAACAACTGGGGGTGGTATTTTTTTTCTATTAAATTTGTTGTAGTTAGCTTAGTATTTTATTATTGCATTTATCGTGTGTTAATATTCTGTTTGGATATATCATTTATTAATTTGATTTTTTTTAAAAAAAATCTCATCTAGGTTATTCTGAGGTTATTCCAAAAATACCCCTCAGCATGCCTGAAAATCCTGCGGCAGGTATGTGATCTGAAAGTGATTGCTTTTGTGGGGCAGTGAGTAAGGAAGCTCCATTCCTAACCTGGACTCCTTTGTGGTGCAGATAAGCAGCAGGTGCTGCAGATCCTGGATCGTCTGCAAGCAAAACTGCATGAGAAAAGGGATTCCCAACACCAGGAAAACCTGGCTGTTTTACGGAACACCCTCAGGAGCCCCTTGTTTAACCAGATACTGACTCTCCAGCAATCCATCAAGCAACTGAAGGAACAAGTGAGTGTAAAATTACAGTTGTTGGTGTGATGATAACTATGGGCAGCTTGGAACTTAAATCATGATGTGTAGGCGTGTGTTAACGAGGGCGCTCTCGTTAATAAGCTGTAACGTGGTGTGAGTGAACGTTGGTCTTTTTTTCTTTTGTGAAGCTGGTATCAACAGTCACTGCTGAAATGAGAAGTGGTTTTGCAACAAACAGGTCAAGGGGCAACGTGCTTTGAAAGGGATGCAGGAGAGGCAGGCATTGGGAACCACATCAGTCGGAAAAAAGCATCTGTGAAAGACATCAGCTCCAGTAGTTTGAGTTCTGGACAGTGTTGGACTGGGATCCTTTGTTTTTCAGAGAAGCTAAATACATTTATCAGCTCACTGGCAGCATCTTTCCTCCTTAAAAGACATCATCAGTTCCTGCTAATTTGTACGAGAATGGTTAACCTGCTTTGGGAAAGAAAGTCTAGAAAACCTCTCCTGCAGATTTTCCAAGCTCTGATGCAGACCTACCCAAGCTAGTTTTAAAATTACTTATCTTCAGCAGCGGTCAGAACTTGTATAGTTTGGTTTGTAATGCCAGCTGACATTTAGATTTTGTGGACATGGGCATCCGTGACACATCTGCACGAACAAGTCTCACCCTGCAATTAACTTAAAATCAGCAGCAAAAGCTCAAAGTCAGGGCCTGAGCAGCAGCAATCGATGTCTCAGCTGCACCTGCCCAGGTGCCGATATAGCAGGGTGATGTCGGGGACAGGGCCACCTTGCTGTCATTGCCAAATGTGTTGCACATGTTCCTGCCTGGGTGGCTTGGTGATGGCTGTGACATTCATTATCCCTTCTTGCCATATTCCCATACGTTCTGCATCTCTTTCTTTCAGAACTTGGATGCATGTCTGCATACTATTAAAAAATATATAAAAATACAAGTATATCTAAGACGTGACTGTGACATAGGGGATGTTACATCCAGAGTGTTAGGAATTCTCGTATCTAGAAAATTTAGAGTTTTTTGAAATTCTGATTAAGAATGGGCAGTTTCATTCATGATGGGATTTTCCCATATCACACTTGGAATATTTCTGCATTTCTTCATTATCAATCAGGACTAGAACTGCAAGTTCTAGCAGTGATAGCATGTTCAGTGGTAGCTAGTTTGTACTCAAGGCTCTCTCTGGGGAAGGGATGATACAGACCAGGCCTTGGACTCCTGGGTGACTCTCGGAGTGTTTGGATTTTTGTGCCAAAATCTTATATTGGTTTGCCTGACAGTTGCAGCAGTGCCTGAGTGCCTCTTTAATGTTTGCTGCTTTTGCATGTGTTGTTTCTGAAGTATCAGAGCGAAAAGAGGATAACGGGCACAAGCAGGGAAGACGCATGAAGGAAACAAAAAGAGTGGAGTAGAAACACAGCTGGAACACTCATGGAACTGAGTTTTCCTTATGAAAAACAGTTTAAATTTGATATGGTAGCTTGGTGGTAGCTTATATTTTAACACTGCCTAATTTATACAGGTGAGTATATTTGTGTGAATAGGCATATATGAACATGTGTATACTTGTTTCTTTGCCAGTCTGCACACAAAATGGTATATGTGGAAATCCCTTCATTGGTTTTTTATGGTTTTCCCACATCTTTGTTCATTTTTAACAGCTCAATTACATGCCTCCTGACCGCTCAGTAGATTTTGATTTTACTAAGAGAGGGCTGCTCGTGTTTGCTGACAAATCAGTCACTGCTGGGACACCTTGCAGTTCACCTGGACTCAAAGCACTTCCCTTCACTCCAAACCTGGGAGTTAATGAATTTAACATGATCATCCAACAAATGGCAAAGGTAAGGCTCTCCAAACGTATTTTTGTTTTGGAGTACTTTTTCACAATGCTTTTTTGTTGTGTATCTGGGAACATGGTGCCTCCTAAGCAGTACAGAGCAGAAGTGTGCTGAGGAAAACTTTTCCCTGTGGAAGATAAAGTTGGCAAAAGAAAGAAGTGGTTTGGTGGCTTGTTTTGTTTTTTTCTTCCTTTGCCAATTTGGCATTTATACCACAAATGTATTGTTCTGTGTTTTTTAACCATTAATTTAATTGGTTAGTTATGCCTTTCTGTATTAAGTAACTGTTGCTAATTGACTACCTTAATGTAGCTGTAATATTTTGAACATAACTCTTCTCATTAGTATGTCATTAACTCATCAGATAAAAGATTTAGCAGTAAAGATTGCATGTTATTTTGGATAAAGCAGCTGTGATAGTAGTGCATTCTCTGAGTAATATCTCCCAGTAAACAGTTCCAGAAATCTTGTATTAAAACTGAGAAACAGGCAGTTGCAAAAGCAAATTTTTTTAGCATTAACTGTGAAGTTCAAGGGAGGGGAAGAAAATTAATTTCTCTATTTAAAAAATACAGTCTTTTGAATGCATACCTAAAAATCAGCATTAAAAGCAAGGGGAGCCAAAAGACAAGTAATTTAGTTTAGCTATGCAGCATTTCCAGAAATCCCAAATATATTGCTCTAGACAGCACTTCTTTCATAGTTCTCATCCAGTTTGGAATTCATCTCATAATGTGAATGAAGTGTGAAAGCAGCTCTTAAATTCCCTGAGGTTTCAGAACCTCGGAGTGCTTGCATATCCAATACGTTGCTATATTAAAAATAATAAATGGAGGATCTTTTATAGAAATAACATATTTGGTATTTTGCCTTACTTTAGTCTTAGGAGGAGAATAATTCTTCCAGTGTTCATAGATTTTAAACTAGCTCATTCTATTGCATTAAAAATTAGTATATAATTTTGTTTTCTCTTTTATTAGGGAAGACAAATAGAATCGATAAAGATTGATAAACCTTCTGTTGGAGGTCTCGGATTTAGTGTGGTTGCCCTTAAAAATCCCAGCTTGGGAGAAGTTGGTATCTTTGTCAAGGAAGTCCAGCCAGGAAGCATAGCTGACAGGTGAGATCTTTATAATTGAGCTGGAAAATTGTATTTTCCATGAAGGGAAAAGTCACGACATTCTCATTGAAAACTCCATCAGAATAACATGTTTGTCTGGGTTATCTGGTGGGATATTTTTTTGGTGGTACCTTGAATTCTGGCTTTTCAACTGAAGGGACTCATGTTTTGAGGATCAGATTTTCAGATGAGTTTTAAATATCTGAGCCATTCATAAATGGAATTTCCAGAAGTCATGACTCACTTTAGAGAATCCTGAGAACTGATTAAAAAAACAAAAGAAAACTCAGAAAAGAATACAAGGAAAATAAAAATTAGATTCCTTTTTAATTTTTATGCATTGTCTCCCTGAAAGATTCCCCCCCCTTGTTCGTTTTTTCATGTGCCGCTGACAATGCCCTATTTATAGTTGGTTTTGCTGTTTGTTTCCTGTGTAAATTTAGATCCACTTCTCCCGACAGATCCCTGCACAGATGTCATCATAGAATCAAGGCTTCAGGCAGTTTCTTCCTGTATTGTCTGTAGGTTTTCACCCAACAACAAAAGGCAGAGCAGTCCTTTAAAAATAAAATGTGATTGTGAAACCACAAGAGTTGGCATGAGACAAATGCAGTGCTCGGAATTATGTTTCAAGAAAATGTGTCTAGATTTCAAGTCATTGGTGTCACTTTTTAAATAACACATGTCAGGAAGTGCCAACACAGGATGACAAAAAGAGTGGGGAGAGGTTGGAATGATAATGGCGATGGGCCCACAGAGAACACACCAGAGAACACTTAAAGAAAAGCATATTAAGGCTCTTTCAAAGTGGAGACAGATGGACTGATCCGGATGTCAAAAGGAGGGTGAATATCTCACTTTAGGATTTGATGACCTGCTGCTCACTTTCTTTGATGAGAGAATCTAAAATATGGTTAGTGCTCGAAGAAAGTGATTTCTGGGAAACATTTTAAACATGGCATGATAAAAAGGAAGTTTAAAATGCCTTAGTTAAGATGTGCTGTTACATTGTTTGGGAGTTTATAAATTTCCCCAGCATGCTTCCCATTTTGCTTCTGAGACAAGATCTCCTGGAGATTTTTTTTGGATTCCTACAGAGCTTTGAAGACAGTGTCTGTCTATGTAACAGTTTGGTCTCGTGCTCAGAATGAATATTTAATAAAGGAGATGAGTGATGGTTTCTCCCTTGTCACAAATCTAAATTCATCACTGGGATGAATTAACTGTGAAATTTATATTATCTCAAGGTAGCAACTGAACTGTGTATTGCTCAAAGGAAGTTTCTTGTATGAAGCTTGATGCAATAACTTTTAAGTAAATTGTAAGTATGCAGCTCATTGATCGTTAAAGTAAATAATGATACAAAACAATACCAAAGCCTGAGTTGTGGATACTTAGAGATAGTAGCATGTAGTGCTAAACACAATGAAGACTAGTTCCTAGTTTATTGTGTAACTACAAAAATAATTTTTTCTGCTTTGTAGTTCAATAATAACAAGAAAGGGTGAGGGAATTTCAGTTAAATTTTGAGTAGAAGCAAAATAAAAAATTGAAGAGATTTTTGTACCATAATAAATCTGGAGCAAAATGTGTCTGGGCAGTGCAGTTTACAGTGTGGATTGCATGTAGTTTGGAATTTGGTGAAGACATCCTAATAAGTAGATTTTTAAAATATATAAACATTTAACCTTGCAGAACTGTGTATTTTGCATGTTCATATTCAAATTGCATCAGCCTGATGTGAAGTCACTCTGGTGCATTAAAAAATTGCTTTCAATGTTTTGTTAAGGGATCAAAGACTGAAGGAAAATGACCACATACTGGCCATTAATTGCACCCCATTGGATCAGAACATTTCCCATCAGCATGCCATTGCCCTCCTCCAGCAATCCACGGGATCCCTGCATCTGGTCGTGGCCAGGGAGCCAGTTCAAGGGAACGGCAGAACTTCAGCTGTCTTATTAAGTGATGTAAATCCACCTGAGACCGTGAGTTGTTGTAATGCTGTCAGAATCAGATTTTGAACTGTGCTGGATATTTTGTTCACGTCTCTAAGTGTTTGTGTTAGCAAGTTTTACATGCAGGGATTTCTTGCTTTAATCAGATTTTATATGTGATGACATTTCATTTAGACTCACCGTGCAGTAAGTGTGAGGCTTCCGTTGCAAAGCTGCATGGAGGTGTTATAAAATAGATCCTGGGTTTTTATGGGATAGCAGAAGCTGTAATAGATCAACATTTTCTTAGCAGCAGGGTCTGTTCAGCATAGACCGGGTAAAGCGTTTTACGAGTATACCGAACTGAAACCGACTTGAGCTCAGCAATTAAAGATGCTCTGATTACATCTTAAAAGAGAGTGACTGTAACCTGTCATGAAGACTGCTTGAAATATCCCGACCAATTTAAACTTACACTGCTCAAACTGAAAAGCCTTGTCTTTGTTTTAAAAAACAAACAGAAATTACCTGTAAAGTACCTCTCAGTCCCTGTTTCTTTATCAGGGTTTTATTTTATCTGCAAATTTCATTAATTGTGAACTCGTTTTCTTGACAAAGGAGAGCTCATCAGGACAGGTAATAAGTTAGGGCTGAACTTCCATTTATGTTCTACCCAGATGCCCCACGTGGACCAAGTTCCACTGAATTTGGTCAAACTGCACATCTAAATTCAGGGATTGCAATATTGGAATCTTAATTTATTATGCTAGTAGATTTTGATGGAAATCTGGGTAAAAGCAGTGCTTTTCCTTATTCTCAGTAATTATTTCCCTCATTATTACAGAGGTAGTGAAATCTGAAGGCTTTAGTGGATAATCAATATTGTTTATTGCACTGAAAATTTTAAAGAATTAAACTTTAACTGCTTTTTCATTGAAAGATCTGCACTGAACAGACTAACAAAATAAAATACAAATATATATCTCTACAGGGGGTCCTTAAACTTCTTTTATGATATTTAACTGGCTTTGGCAAAGATTTTCAGTATGCTAATAAATCCTTTATTCACAGAAGACTTAAATCTGCCTACTCTGCTCCATTTTGGTTTCTATGAGATATTAATCTGACAGAAACATTGGCTGGGTTTGAGTTGCTTAACAGCTTTGTTATTTTCAGATTGTCTTGTAGAACATAAGGTCATGGTACAGTGTAGCTTGGAAAATTTGCTTCCAATTCAGTATGACAGAATATTGTGCTGTGCTATTAATTCAGTAATGGTGGAGCTTAGAGTGGTGGAATAACAGAAATAAGAATTTGGGCAAGGCTAAGTGAAAACTAGGCCAGTGCAAGCTCCTTGCCCCTGTTTTTCCCTCTTGTTTGTAGTGTTCTTGATTTATGAAAAACTGAAAGGATAGTTTTCATTTTGGCTGGAAAATCTCAAAATTGCTTTTTCCTAGTCAAGCTTTTTCCTAGTATCCTGTTATGCTGAAAGTGAAGGACAAACTGTGTTTAAAAACAGATGATAAATCCCACTGCGTATTTATAAGGAAATGGAGCTGAGTGAACAAAATCGCACAGATCTCCAATATGTGGGGTAGAGACAGAAAATTGCTCTGATTAATTCTCGTCATTCATGTGAAAGTGAGAAACATTAATGATCGACTCAAATTAAAATCTCCTGTTTTTATTAATTGCAGATTCACTGGGGCCACATTGAAGACGTTGAGCTGATTAACGATGGTTCGGGATTAGGCTTTGGAATCGTAGGAGGAAAGTCAAGCGGAGTAGTTGTAAGAACGATTGTTCCTGGGGGATTAGCAGATCGGGTAATTTGTTATATTATGTCACTTCTTGTTTGATTGTAAAGTATAATTAACTGGTTTTGACAGTCTTAAAATAAACTAATATATTTAAACAAAAGGAAGCTGATAGCATCAAAGTCTGAATGCCAACATATAGTTCATAAATAAATACGTTGAAGGTACGATTGAGGAGAAAGTCAGCACCTGATATAAATTAAGTTGTTGCTCAGACACATTTTGGCTTTTGTAACATTGTTGAACATGCAGAAATTCTGAGAAGTTGACTGATATTTTGAATACTTTTTATATTTTCAGCTTTTGGTCAGTCTAGGGGAGGACAAATACACTATAGAATTTGGCACGTTTGGCAACATCTCTAGGGACAAACTCTCCAAATGAATTGTCAGGCAAGAGGATCTGTCCTATTGAAGTCACTGCATTACAGCATTCAGTTTAGAGATTGAAAATGTCCTGGGTTTAATGGATTTCATTTTCAGGGGTTTTTGATCCCTGCCTTGCACTCTGCCCAGTTCAAGGAGACACTTAGGTTTAATGCAAAGCCTTTTGAAACTCCTGATACCTTCTGAAGTTTGCAACCTTTGGTTGCTCATCTTTAAAGACTTGGTGCTAAGTGTTGCTACATTTAAGAGTAGAACACTTGCAATAAAAAAACAGATTTGGATTTCTTAAGTGAATTTGATCATAGTGAGTTACAATATCTAAGGACTGGAACCCATACAGACAGAGAGGCTAAAGTACTTCCTCTAGTATGGGATGGAAATAAAAACTGGAAATTTGAAG
Source organism: Cephalopterus ornatus (assembly GCA_013396775.1). NCBI lineage: Eukaryota > Metazoa > Chordata > Aves > Passeriformes > Cotingidae > Cephalopterus > Cephalopterus ornatus. The sequence continues at coordinate 653,256 of VZRE01000360.1, forward strand.
AGCTTTACTGGAAAATGTTGGCTTTTGCTTGACTGTATCACCCTGAACCTGTTGTGTATAAATGAGTATTTCTTAATTATTGTCCAACACCTGTTTTGCTGTAAGGAATAAAGTGTTTTGGCTACTAATGAAGCACGTAAGTTAAGAACTCACCACATCATTCTCAGCTGAATAAGGACATCATTAAGAACATGTGAAATAATGGTGCATATACATGTTAAAATTGGATGAGTTTGTAAATGAGTTTGAGTTGGTTCTGGGAATAACTCTGTGATTGCTGTATAAATCAATGCACTGAAGCTGGTGGAGCTGTGCTGATCAATACTAGCTGAGGATTTGGTCCTAGGAATGCTTGCTTATAATAGAAATTATTATATAGGTCATGAATCATAATTATCAGGTAAAAATGGTTTGTGTGTAGTCTTGTTACCTTCGGTGGATTTACGCACTCAGGTTGGAGTTAGTCATATGAGAAAAGAATTGCCAGGCTAATACAGAAGTATTAGGAAAAACTCTAAAGTCCTAAATCAAAATGCTGTACTTTCATTCGAGTCTCTGTCCTGTTATGATTGTTCTATGAATCAGCAATACATGACAATTTGTGAGATTATAAAACATTGTTGCTCTCAGTTTTCTCCTAAATGAGCGAAACAGTGGAAAAAACAGCTCATGATTGTGCCAACAAGTCCTTGAATTATTTAGTATGTTGCCATGGTGGTCAGTTTACTGGTGTTTTCTCACACTGGTTCTCATGGCCATGAAGATGCTCATAAAGTTTCAGTTTTGTAATGGAACAGATATTTTACGTATAGCCTGGAAACATTTTTTCCAATTTTATTTGTATTTGAAGGATGGGAGGCTCCGAACAGGAGATCATATCTTACAGATTGGAGGGACCAATGTGCAAGGAATGACCAGTGAGCAAGTTGCCCAAGTGCTGAGAAACTGTGGGAGTTCTGTTAGGATGATCGTTGCAAGGGACCCCAAGTGTGAAGTCATGGAGGCTCCACCAGCTCCTGTGAGCTGGCCAGTCAGTACATTACCTTCCCTTCAAAATGGAAATGTAAGTACCTGCTGCTTCCTTATGACGTTTTTAAGTATGTTTGTGGCTTATGATCAGAAAGGAAGGAGAGAACAGAGTGTTCTTGAGACCTAAAGTACTACTTCTCTCTTGAGTTTCCAGATATCATGTGCTTGTATTTAAGTGGTCATTATTATAGCCCTGCCTTCTATAATTTTTCCCTTTTTCCTGTATGTTATTAATACCTATAATCTTGGGATTGGAATGACCAGCTTTACAGAATTTATTTCAGAGTGGGTAATTTAATTACCAAGACCATAAACATTATCGGTAAGTGGTACTTTTAGTTCTCCTTAGCTCATTAAATTTTTGCTAATCAATCATTTGTAAGTGGATTTAAAACTGGACTATGAATTTCCCTACTGTGAAATCCAGAACGCCACGGCCACACCAGAATTATTCAGCACAATCATCTTTTTATGAAACATAAGTGTAATGTTTTCATAGTCTACGCTACTGTCTGTGATAGGAAATATATCTAAAAATTTTGAAACTTGTTTTAGCAAATCTTATCATGGTCATATCAAAGTCTCTTGTTTTTGAAGTCATTCTTTTCAGTTTTGAGTAATTAAAATCAACAAATGCTACACTAAGTGTACAGTAGGTCTCGAAACATAAACAAAGCTGTGCTTGTGTACCATCTGCTGCTACTGTGCTGCTTAGATTTAGGTGTAGAATCTGAGTAGCCTTTTCTTTCTTGTTTAGTTTCTTGAATGTGAGTGAAGAGAGCTATTTTTTTTTAAGCACGGTTTTTAAAGGTCAGAGTAGAAGTCATATTATTATAAATGAACCTTCTTGCTTACTAAGCAGCCAGTAGCGTTGTGGCTTGCATTTCTGGAAAACTGAAGCTGCCAGTGGAGTATTTTAGGTCCTTCTCAAGCTCCTCTTCTCCCAAGAGGGGGGTCGGTGTAGTACGAAATGTGAGTGGGAGAGAGATGGGAGGAGGGGATTTATGTACGTAAGGTTGGAGTCTTAAAGGTGGCTTTGTCCAATACTCTGACAAAAGGCTTTCCAAGAGAATCAGTGTTGTGAGGAGGCACTTCTTTTCTGACTGGATAATATTTTCCAAGGCCCATATTAGGGAAAAAATAACACGGTCCTAGTTTCGTATCCTCTACAAAGTACTATTTTTCTCTTTTCATGTTGTCCCTAATCAACTCCAAGCACTGTAGATACTGCAGCCTTTCTAAAGTGTTCTTTCTTCTGGATGTATTTTCAGTGTCCTCCTTATGCCTTCTATGTAGTTTAGAGGGGAAAAAATAGTTTTGCAATTTTATCTACTTCTTTCTGAATGTCATCTCCTGTTTTCCAAACTAAATAGTGACTTCGTATGTAGATTTGAAGGAACTCATTTTCCTGGTGATAGGATAGGTTTACTGAAGACCAGATTAGTGGCTAAACTGAATGTATGTATTAATTTAATGTTGATTTCAACGATTCACCTTTCCATTTTTGTCTGATTTACAATAGAAATTTTCTCTATAATTTCTCTCTGATTTCTGAGTACTTTCACTAGCTGTGAGCTTCGGAATAGAAAATACTTTTTTTGCAGACTAGCAGAAAGGCATTTTTAATAGGTCGTTGGTTATTTTCAGTTTTATATTAATACTTGACTTTGTTTAAATTTCCTGTAGGAGAGAATAACTGAAGCTACTTACGTCTGTGCATGGGCACAAGAAAACAGACTTCTTATCTGAACTCTCCAAGATACTGATAGCAATGTTAGCAGCCTACTTGTGCTGACTGTACTTAGGACTTTGCACTTTGATTTCTCCAGACTCCCTTTCTAATGTTTTGCATTAAAGCACTGACTCTGAGGAGCTTTTGATTGTCAAAACAGGAGGACTCTCAAGGCCATAGCTCCATTTCAGGTGTTTCTATAGGCTTGTTTACTATAGACAAGTGACAGCGTCAAAACTTATCTTCATCTCCATCAGCCTCTTACGGAGCAAGGGAGTTGGGAGGCATTTAATGAGCTTAATGACTGTGCTAGTGGAGGGAAGTGTGTGTGATAACGAGATAGCTGTCCATTGATTTCTCTTTCACTGAAAAGTGGAATATGGCTATAACTCCGCCCTACCTTTAATATGGGCCTGTCCAAAGCTGATACTTGGCGAGCATTTGATTAAACTTATCTTTTTCACTCCCTAAAGAAATGTTTTCCAATTTCCCAGTCTGTTTTTTTGCTGTTGGCATGACAGTATCCCCTCTTGATTTCATCACTTTAGCAGACCCTACTCTCATCATCTTCTTTTTGATCTCATTGGGCTGTACATTCAGGAATCTGATTACTGAAAACAACCAACTCTATGTATTTTGATTTATCCCTTGCAATCCCAGATTTACGTGCTTGATTGATTTTCTCTTTGGTCTCACCAGCGTCTTTACTGTTCGCTGTTTGAACTCTTGTCTTGCAGTTTAGATTTTTACTGGTCAGAGAAGAATTGCACAGACATCCTGAGGCAGCTTTGTAGGGACTTTACAAATGAATTTACAATTGCATTTACAAAGGAATAGTCTCCCTTCCTTTGATAGGTCTTAAAAATTATTTTATCTGAATGCAGACTAATGAGGCTTTTGCTTCCCATTGCCATGGACAACCTGGAGGCTTCCAGTTCTCCTTGCAGCTTGATGGTGGTCAAACCTGAACAGGATCATGGCAAACATCAGGACTTACATATTAAAGGGAGAGAAGAAATTCTGAGGGCATTCAGGGTTTTTGTTGTCTTGAGGGATTGCCTGGGAAGTTTGTTGTTACCAAGTGGAATCCAAAGGGAAGTGGCTCCTGAGTACTCTAATGAAAACCTTTCAATCAAATGTTTATCTTATACCTCTGACAGGTATGTGGAGAAGGTATTAGGAAAGAATTTAAAAAGCAAACAAAGACTTTGGTGACATTTTATTTTCAGCAAATCTTGGTTATGTCTCTCTTACCAATACAATCCCTCTTAAAACTGGAAAATCAAAATCACTGCTCACTTCCAAAGATCTTAACCTCCAATATTGTAATGGTACTGGGAAATTGCAAGAATTTTTTTACTGTCTTGTGCTTTATTTATAGGATAATATCAACCATTTTGATACCTATGACGTTGAACTTGTAAAAAAGAATGGGCAAAGCCTGGGAATAACAATTGTTGGATATGCTGGCACATGTGACGTAGGTGAGTTCTACAGGATGGAGTAAGTCTAGGACAGGGGCTTCTCAAATGCCCTTTATTAACTGTGGGGAAAATGGATAGCTCCTACCTGGGGTAGGATATGGGGACATCCAGTCAGCTGGGTTTTTTCCCCCCTATATCCTCTTTAAATTAGAGCTGTTAACTTGTCTTTCAGATATTGGTTGCACAAATGATAATATCTTTAAAATTGACCCAACTTATTATCTGATTTTACACAAAGGGGTAGTGCTTTTTATCCCTTTCCTTCCTTGTGGGAGTCAGGGACATATTTTGGGAACATGGTGCCGCTGGGGTTGTTCTCAAATGCTCTTTGTTCCCAGGAGATCCTCTTGTGTTGCCAGGCTGGAATCCCAGGCCAGTGTAGGGGGCTGGGGAAGGGCACATGTCAGGCAGTGGGAAAAGGTGAGTTTGAAGCACTGGTGGAGGGCTTTTGTTAGGCATGGACAAACCATGTTGGGCAGGTGTCTGAGGAAGGTCAGTGTCCAGAAAAGGATGGATGAAGTGTGAAGACTTGCTAGAATTAAAGATCAGCATTTCCTATTTAGTGTGAATTTGTGGAAGTGTTAGTGTTTCAGGGTTTTTTACTGTTTGTTTTGTTTTTATATTCTTGTTCTGATTAGAATTAATAATCAAACGTCAGACATGACAAAGGACAGCTTTTCTGATTTCCATGTTTCTCTTTTTTTTTTTTTAAAAGAAAAATCCTTCTTCATTAAGATTTAAAGTACTAAATTCTTTAGCTGTAAGATGATTGAAGTCCTGATCAAAGTCCTTAAGCACGTTACTTTGCTTTTAGCTTAGTTAGTCCTATTGAAATCAAATGCAGCATGGATTTAAGTGATTGTGGTTTAAAGCCTGGGTAAGCACAAGAATGAATCCATGGAGGAGGCGGCCTTTTGTGAGCCATTTTAAGGGAAGAATTTTGAGGTCAATGTACAGGTGGTTGTGTCAGTGCTGGTTTTTCCACAAGAGATCCTCAGTCATTTTGTGTCAAGTTGTGTGAGTGGTAACATGCAAATATTGGTGGTTTACAGAATCATCACTTTATGGACAGAAGACAGTGTGTGAAAAAGGCTGAAATTAAAAATCTTAATCAGAAAAGAAACAAATTAGGTTAATGCAGTGACTTCATTCTGTCCTTCCCAACAGAACCTTCAGGGATTTTTGTGAAAAACATAATACCTGGTAGTGCTGCTGACCACAATGGCCAAATTCATGTCCATGACAAAATTGTTGCTGTAAGTAAAATACTCTTCTTATATATTGCTGTAGAACTAGTACTTCTTTACAAATCTTGGTGCTAAAAGAAAAACGTAGTAGAGACTTTCAAAAATTAATTAAACCTCCTCTGCTTCACAGAAGAAATAATTTGGTGGTTTGTATTTGTTTAGGTAGATTTGTGACAGAAATGAGCTTTGACTTGCTGTGGTTAAAGTATTATTTTATATTCAAAGAAGTAGTAAATAGTAGTTAACTATGAAAGAGGCAAGCATTTGGATTAAAGTGTTTCAGAGTGGAGAATCTTGGCTCTTGGCCTGCAGTATAGATGAGCAGCATTAACTTCCAATTGAATTGCATGTGATTTGAGGATGGTTAAGATTTTGCAAGATGTAGCACATTGTTTGTGGTCCTTAATGGCTGTGGAGTGTGGATGCAATCAAAATGTTAATGGTCACAAATTAGGTTTAAAATCCCAAGCTTTATGTGTAGAAAAATGGGGAAAAAAAGTTGAATAACAGTGAATTGAATAATAGCCAATTTTGCATTCACAGTACAAGCAGGAATGAATTACAGTCTTTTTGTTTTAAGAGATAGTATTTATGGAGATATGAGTTTAAATAACTTTTAAAATGTGTGCTGTGCCAGACCTTCCAAAGTCAGCTTCTCCTTTGTGAGACCAAAAACTGATACAACATTTTACCTGCAGGAAAAGCTCCTATTGATGCATGAAAAGCTCCTATTGATGCATGATCTGACACTGAGGAGAACAGAGTATTTTGGATGTAAATTAAAATGTCTGAAAATGTAAGAATTGGGCTGTTCAGAATGGATTGAGCAAACAGATGTGTAGATAGACTTGTATGGGGCATGTTAGAAATCTGTGAGAAAACTAACAATGATAATGAACTGAACAGAGTTCCAGGTTGACTGCTCTGCTGGGGAACTTCAGTCCACAATCCTTGTCTAGCTGGTTTTTGTAAACAAAAAAAAAAAATCAGGGAAAATCTGTGCATATGTGTATCAGATTAGTAAGTTCTGTTTTGTGGTTGGCCCGTGAAGACAAGAAATTACTGTTTTGTTTCCTTTTAAAATGCATTTCGAAAATATTATCTCATTAGTGAAATGTAACTGATTTAATGAGATTGTTTTGCAAATACTACTGTCTTGGGAGAATAACCCTATAATTCCTGCACAAAATAATATGGCTGATGCTTACAGTCTATGGTACTACACTACATAGCCTAAGAATGGAACACAATTAATATTATTTGATACAATTTTCTTGGTTTAGGTTGATGGGGTTAATATCCAGGATTATACCAACCAAGAAGTGGTAGAGGTATTGAGGAACACAGGACAGACTGTACGTCTTACTTTACTTAGGAGGAAACCTTCTTCTACTATTTCTTCAGAAAGACCTTCAGATAGAGGTAATCCTTTTTTTTTTGCTTTTTTTCTAGCAACTGATTTTATTTTTCACTCAATTTAGTTACCTCATTTAACAATTTAGGACTAGATATCACATGATCCTAGATTTTGTAAAAGCACACTGTAGAAAATGAGATACTTAAGGAGAAATGGAAAGACAAAAATAAGAAACTGAGGAAAATTGAGTGCAAAACTCCTGTGTAGCTACCCCTTCCTCCCCCAGAATTAATGAGTTGGTGTTACTACTTCCTATATTTTGCAGCATATGATTTGTTTTGTTTTAATTTGATCTCACAGTGCAGCCAACTGTTCCAATCTTTGTGTCCCCTGGAGCTGTAGGGACTGAAATTAGTGTGGACACTAAGAATGAGGGAAAACAAGAACAGAAGGATAATCTTCAGAGTGAAAAGCAGCAGAGTCTACATAAAGCAGGTAGATAGGATATCTTGCAGTGTCTCTTCTGAGCCTTGGAACTGTCATTAATTCATTTTCAATACTGACAGACTGTCATGGCTTATTCCATCTTCAGCTTTTGCCTTTTAATGCTTTTTATTCAGTTCTCTCAGAAGTAAAACTTTACCTGTTGGATCTATCAACTCTCCCACCCCACCCTGTCCCCAAAATGTGTGTTCTGTGTCATCATGGGGATCACTGATGAAGACACTGGATCACATCAGCCCCTGTAGATATTCACCTCTGCTCATAACTGACTGCCAAGCCATTCATTAATGCTGTCTTTGATCCCGTGCTCCATCTGGTTTTCAGCCTATTTAGCCTATGTTTCCTCAGTTTCCAAATGCAAATGCTGATGTAAATGGTGTCAAAAGCTTCAGGAAAGTTGAAGTATGTTACACGTTCATCCACATTGCTGTCTTGCAGTCAGATTGGTCGCTTATTTGGCAAATCTACATTGACTGTTTGTGATTTGTCCTCTTTTCATTTGTGTCTTTGGAAATTAATTCCAAGAAGTATCTCATGATCTCAGGGCCTGTAAGTCTCTGGATCTTCCTCCTTGCATAAAATTTGCCCTTTTCCAGTCAACAGTAATCCCCTTTGTTTTGGGAGGGGTTTTTTTGAGGTGATAGACAGTGGAGGTGCAGCCCTTTCAGTACTCTCGAATGGGTCTCACAGACTTTATAGAGCTGAAAGTTCAGTGGGTCTCCAGGTCAGTGATTCCTCTTTCTAGTTCTGGTCCTACTCTGATGACCTAAGGTGTCCTGCCAGCAGTCTTCTGAGAGAGATTTGTTCATCCTCCTCTGCTGCCCGGGTCCTGAACCACATTACTGGGTGAGCAGCATCAGGAGATGGAACTCCTGGGAGTTCATTTTTTTTTTCCTGATCCAGTGTTACCTCACTCATATCCATCTTAATAGTTGGACTCCATGATCTTAGAAGTCTTTTCGAACCTGAATGATTCTGAGATCTTCTTGCCTCGGAGGCCTTAGACTCCTGCAGAGTATTTTGATAATATTCTTCTGGATTCCTGTACAACATCCCTGATGCCAATTTGTTGCAGTTTCCTCTTTTGGCACTGCAGTAGCTTCATCAGAACTTGTGTCTTAGGCATAAAGACCTGATAGCTGGAGTTCAAATTAGGCATGTTTTTAACAGCAAAGGCAAGTGGACTATAGGGGCAGGTCACAAAGACATGGATTGCTTTGGGTTTTAGCTGACTTCGGAATCAAGGTTGGAGGTCTGTCCAGAAGGCACGTTTCAATTCCCCTACAGATTTCTGGACTCTTCTACAGGAACTTCTGGGTGAATTTATACAGCTTGTGTTAAAGTCAGCATAAATTATCCTTATGCCTTGTAGTTTCTAAGATATGTAGATGTAATAGAGGATTCTAAATTACGGCTGTCAATGAATAACAATTTTGCTATGCTTGTTGAAGATCTGTCAGTATTAAAGACAGCCTGGAAACGAGATAAATGTAGCAGTTCCTATATTCCATTCTGTTTTACTTTTCTGTCCAAGCCTTGTAACCAGACATCCTTTGTTGTGACTTTTGCATGTTCCCAGAAATAGGAAGCCAGAACACAGGCGGTTGAGTAGCTGAGAGTTGAGGTTATCAAAGCATTGTTTTAGCTGTATGAATAGGAAAGCACATATTGATTTGTAGTTACAATAGACTGATAACTTAAGGGCTGAGTAATAGGATGTATTTAGGGGCAGAAGAGCCAGAAGGATTTAGACTTGCTGTGGCAGACGCTGGATAAGAGAAAAACATGCTGTCCTGTGTCACTTACTTAGTCTTTTTTTTACTGTGGAACTTCCTGTGAATAAAGTATTTTCTCTTTCTACTGAAGTGAACAGTATCTCTGTAATCAGCTCCTGACCACTGATGGTTGGGTTATTACAGGCTGCAGGTGTCTGTTCTGATGCAAAGAGAACTCTCTGAGGGAGTTGTTACCCAATACCTGGTGCTGCGCAAATGTGGTGTGTCAGTGCTGGGATCAGCTTATGCTGGGAACTAAAATTTCTTTTACCTGGCTTGAAGGTAACAAACTCTGTTAGTCTCAAGGTGTGTTGGACCCATGGTGGTTCCTTGCAGGGGCAGTGTGGTAGAGCTGCATTTCATTCCCTGGAGTGTGATGTAGCACCTGTACTAGGAGATTTTCCTATTCTCCCATGTATCCAAGCTCCCCTTACCTTGGAGAATACAGGATGATGGGTTTGTGTGCAGTGTGTCTTGGAATACCGGAATTTAAACACCGAAGATGTTGTTTGTAGTTGGATACAGCCCTTGATGCCATCAGCTGTACTGGTCCTCCTTGGCCAGCAGGAAAATGCCACACGCAAGGCTTTGGAACTGAGTAATGAATCAGGAGCATTTAGTGCAATGGGAAGCAAGTCCCATTGCTTGATTAAACTGTGGTTCTCACTCTGAAAAACTTTCAGGTACAATGTTCTGCAGAAGCTTTATGCAACTATAAGGTGCATATGTCTCTGTTAAAAAGTTGACATATTTAAGTTGCAAATTTTACTTCTGCAGAAATACGATGTATAAGATTTCACCTCGGAATAGAATTTAATGGCCAAGTCTCAATTCCAAAGATAGGTGCTTATTTTGGACGTGGTAGTGGGCACTTCATTATAATGGTGCTAAAGTAAATACTGCTAATTTAAGGCTCTGACTAAACTCTGGAAATGCTTTTAGAAGTTTAATGTAAAAGGTATGTTTTATAAAATGTGTATTACTTCCCTTTAAGCCCAGTTGTGTGAAATTCTTATTACAGTGTTTCCTGGGGAGGTATTAAATAGTAATTCTGGCCAGGTAAAATCATGCTTAAGCAGTTCTGTTACAAAGGCAACATGGTTTAGGACACAGCGTGCACGAGACCTGAAACTCTGTGCTAGCAGCATAGAAGCAATTAACTTAACTAACAAGGCTGCAGGCTGGTCAGAACTGCTTTCTCTTGCCTTGCAGGAGTACTCGGAACCTAGATGTACAATGATGTGAGTCAGGAGCTTGAAGGTGTCCGGGGAAAAAGGTCCAGCAGTAGGGCAGGTAAAGATAGGGCATTAGTAAGTTTGTCAAACCACAAGGAAATTGCAAGAGGAAAAGATCCCAATTTTGACCAGAAAATATGATTTTTGCCACGCATTTTTGGTTTATTCTTGATGCTTGCTAATTAGAAATGAAAAAGTCGATGGAAGCGCAGGCAGAAGGACAGACTAAATACACTGAAAATTGCTAATGAAAGCTGTCCCTGGAAAGTGGTGGTGTGGTTTTGTTTTCTGAGGCCTGACACATTATAAAAAGACATGGTACATATGTCAGGTCATGAGAAATTCAACTGGATGAGAGACTAGAAAGAAACTTCCTATTAGCTGCCATGTGGAAAAAGCTGTTTGGGGAAAATGGAACATTGTAAGTGAATTGAGTGATACCATTGGAATTGAATATATTCAATCCAAATCCCTTCAGCCAACATTTCCACAGTTCTGAGGAAGTTACGAGCAAAGACTTCAAAGTGTGTTTGAAAGAAAGCAAGAAAGGGGAAAGCTTCAAATGGAGACAGGCATCAGCACCTGCTCTGAACAACTCATAGATTTTGGTAATGTGTTTTGGAAGTGACAAAAAAATCTGTATTCAGCCAGCTGAACACAGCTTACACTGTGAACTTTGAGCTTGACCCTGAGATTCATTACTCCTGGTGAACCTTAAAATCTATATTTGGCTACACAGGGGATTGCAGGTGCTTAGGTCCTGTGTGTTCACGCTGTTGTAACTTTGTAATAGCAGAAAGACAGACTAAGGAATTTTTGTCCCTATGTATTTCTGCAAATAGAAACAGTAGAAGAATGCACTGGTGTTCTGGTTTTGCTACAGTTGGGAAGGAAAGATAGTGATCAGGCTGTGCTTGATAGTAAGGCTCACATTAGAAGCTAAAAAAATTTCAATTGAGGGAAAGAATTTCAGGACAATTTGTCTGCCCTTTTTTTTAAGGAGATAATTTATATCAGAGAGAATTGTGGCCTGTATTTACAAACTCAAGTTTTTAATCTTGCTGGTGTATCTTTCTGGTAGCAGAAAATAGCTATCAGATTTGCTGTAATTCTGGAATACCTGTATCTCTTTGAGCCTATAGGTTAAAGATGCTCTGGATATTTCCAAGTGAAATCTCAGTTTTTAGGCTCTGAAGAATGGGGTTTCTCGGTTCAGATCACACAGAATTTACCTATCTGGCATGACTGAAAGTGAGCAGAAGAGGTACAGTGATGGGTTCTGTTGTTGTAGAAGTTAACTTATATCTTTATTTTTAACAAGTGGAAAGCATCAAATTTATAAAATGAAGTAATGAGGATTGTATAGCAAGACTTTATCTTTGCAGTGTTGAAAGGTGTTGAAAGCAGAGGCGGCTTGAGATGTCATTTGTGTAGGCTTTTGCTGGTAGGTAGACTTCAAACTTCCCCCCTTGAGGTATTTTACTCACTGGTTTGTGTGCAAAATGTGAGCTTGTGATTTACATTCCAAATTTCAGTGTGACACATCAGCAATACTGAGTGGTCTGTGCCTTGTCTAGACATCTGACAAACTACTGCAGTCATTCGGGGGGGGAAAAACAGGTTTTGGTAATTCAGCCCCCAGTTGCTGCTGCTGTAGCTGCTGGATGGAATGTGCTGTGGAGTTTGATTCTTACCAGTTACACATTGCTCTGGCCTGGAACTTTATATGTGAGCTGAGCTTCTGGATGAGGTCAAACGCAGGGCAGCCAGTCATTTTCTGCTGTCTAGCTCTGTCAAATTGTCTTACATGACTGTAATACTGCCTTGGTTGCATAAGTAAGAAAGCTGAAAAGATATAAATGTCAAGATAGCCAAGTTCCCACGGAAGACTGGTTTAGAACTGGAGCTTATATTAAAGCTCATGTTACTTACTGGCCGAATTAAAGTAGACAAGCTTTTATACCTGCCAAATGTATAAATAAAGTCTGTGCCTGCATTGTGCTGACACAGCCCCTCGATAACAGCAATATCTTGTCAGGTGTTTTACTTCTTGAGGGGGTTCATTTGGGTGGGAGATGATGTTTCCCTGGAGTGGCAAAGGGGTTTTATAGCAGCAAATTATGAAGTCATGTGAAATTTGGTTTTGCAGCCTGAAAGAATGATTTATTTACAGTACTGAGTAGTACAGAACTCGCATCTCATCATCAAACATCACCTCTTCTGCTTCTCAGCTGAATAAATCACACGTTAGCAGGAGCTGACATTTTGCATTGTTTTCCTAAGAAAGACATTTTTGATTTGTACTGTTTGATAGACTCAGCTTAAAGCACTTTCCATTTGGGGATTATTCCCTCTAATCTTTTATTTACACTGAATTGTTATTGAAGTATTTAGAAGTAAATGTACTTCTGAATGTACAATATGCTTGTAAATTTAATATTCACTTTCATATTTAGGAAGAGTCCCACTCCCTCCAGCACATGAACTAAAATCCAAGTGGGAAAACCTGCTGGGACCAGAATACGAAGTTATGGTATGTTATATTTCAATAAACTACATCATGAATGTTATTTCTTTAAATTACAGATCTGTGAGCTTAGTATTACAGGCTGTTTATAGAACAGTTTAGTGTTTGAAACAGATCAGTTACATCAAATTTTCTTTTCTGTAACATCAAGGCTGAAATATATGTTATAATGAGTTAGGGTTTTGTTGTTCTTTTATTTTATTTTGTTTATATAGATACTGTTCCTATATTACACAGGAACAGTGATTTAAGAAAATCAGCTGTCCTTTTAAATCTGCATCATAGCAGCCACTCAAAATATGTGGCATTTTTATTATTTCATTCATGATCTATTTGTTCTGTTGTGCACTGGAAAAAGAAAGACTCAGGATAGAGCTCCTATTTTCACAAGAATCTTATCATTTTATCTGAAGAATGAAAGAATGATTTTCAAACATGCTGGGAAAATAGGAAGTAATTCTCAGTAGTGTAACTTTGTGGTGCCAGTGTCTATGTGGTATTTCTTCACTTCATATTAAACAATTGCCAAGCAAAAGATTGTTTTGATGAATTGTCATGAGGAGTTGATGGAAATTGTAATTCACTTCTGCTTTTCAGTGCTGGGTGAGCCAGTAAGTAGAGATAAAAGACTTCAGCCAGTGTTCTTCCCGAAGCCTTAAAAAATTCTCACCACCACCAAGAAAATGCCCTGTTTGTCTTTGCAATGCTTGTCCAGTTGATTTAGAGACACTTATTTTTACTACTTGGAGTAGCCATCGTTCCAGTCACTCACTGGAAGATTTAAAGTAGCTTTAAGAATTGCCTTGAGAAACTCGCTTCCCTTCTTTTCCATTAGCACTCCTTTAAGATCTGAGGTTCGTGTAAGATTATGTACATGATGCAATAAATCTGTTTGGCTGCCCACTTCAGTTGCTTGGTATTCCCATCCTTACATTTCAAGAGGCTGGTATTACTTCCCTTAGCACCATCACACTTCCCACAGAGGACGAAAACCTGCTTAGCTGGTGAAACAGGCCATTTCTAATTCTTCTTCACCTGCCGCCAGTGAAATGTCAGAAGTGAAAATGGTAACAATTGGCCTTTTAAATAACAGAAGGAAACTCTTCTGGCACCCCAGTTTGAAAGTCATCTTGTGATTCTTGTTGCCTGTACCTACCTCTGCTCTGGCTTAGCTGTGTTCAGTAACAACGTTCAGCTTGATTTCAGCCTGTGACACACCAGTCCCTGTGTCACACCATTCTCACTCCTGCACGCAGCTCCCAGAAAGTTACCCTAAAGATTCCTACAGTGTTCTCTCAGAGAATTTATTTTCAGACGAAATAGATGTTTGAAGAGAGAGTTTAGTGTCCCTCCTGGCTTCTGTGTTGCTGATCCTTTGTGGTAGCAATGGAAAGAACTGAAATCCTGGGCAAGGATGTGTGACCGGGTAGTGTTTGTGGCCAGGTACTGCATGAGCAGTCAAGCTGCGGAGGTATCAGTCATAGATTCTTTTAATTACAATTGGATAGACGTGAATTGGATTCTGCCTGTTGGGAAAAACAACCTAGGTAGTGGAAAACAAGATGTGGGAAGCCCTATTTAAAATTAATCCAAAAGAAAAATCTGAGGCTTTGTGTTGTTTCATAGATACTTTGTCAAACTAGTAATTTCCAAAGTAAAATAACCCAGTTTTTTTGTAAGGTAATGTATTTTGCAGGTCTAACAAGTGTAGCTTTCCTGCCAAACATACTCCAATTCAGTGTCCTGAACTCCAGCCTTGGGCCATAGGTTGGAATTAGATGATCTTTAGTGTCCCTTCCAACCCAAACCATTCTATGTCATCTTAGTGCGTTCAAAATTGGAGTAAATAACCTTTTAGGATTACTGATAACTCAGTTGTGTTAAAGAAGAACATTACAAGAAAACTGGTGGTGAACATAGTTATTTTATTAATATTAAAAAGAATGTAAGTATACTGAAGGGATTTTCTGGCACTGTTTTAAATAATCCACTTTACAGTCAAATTTGGTAATGAACCTCATGTATTTCAAGCCGTGTTAGAAACATGCTGCAGAAGATGGTGGGTTAGTCTAGATGTTAGATGGCTGCAGTATAGCCTGAGGTAATAACTTAAGCTATAGTACTTTCAAATTCTGATTGGCAAGTCCAGTTGGGTATTTGTGTCAAACATAATGGCATTTTGTGCTTACATAGGATTACTGAACTTGACTAAAATTGGCATTTGGGCTTTGGGAATGGGATAATATTGGAGTCTGCTAATGGTGCATAATCACCACATTCCTACTTGTAAATGTTCTGTGCCTGAAAGTTTTTTCTAACATTTGTTTAAAATTATTTTGCATCCATGTGACTTTGTTTAAGTATGGTTTATTTTGTTCACGAGTTTTTTTGCCAGAATTCATGGTTCTGGTAAAGTCTTTATTGTCCTGCTATTGAAAAATGTTCTGATGTCCAATTTTTAGGTTGTGAATGTGGATATGCCCATTACAGATGATTCAGAGCTCCAGAAGTACTCAAAGGTATGACTTAGGTGGTGGTTTCCTTCATGGTATGTCTTGGCAGAGTAATCCAAGAAGAACTTGACACAATTCCAGATGTAAGGAATTTGGTGGGTTTGTTGCTCTATCTTTTCCAAAACAAGGCTGCCAATATTCTGCTTATCTTCTGGACTGATCCAATACCTTTTCTTAACATGGGCAAATGAACCTTTTAATACAACCCCACTGCCCCCTAATACAGTTCAAATTGCCTTTGCTTCCAAAGAGCAGACTGGTTGTTTTTATTTGTGCAAACAGTTTGTAAGGGAGAAATTATAGACACTTGAGCAGTAGTGCCAGAGGTGTCACCATGAAGACTAAATCATCTTACTGTCTGTTTAGTTCAGTTTGGTGAGTTCCTGAATTCTAAATGTGTTTAAATTGTGGTAGATAAGATTTGTACTTACATATATATACTTCTCTTTTGGCAGCTATTACCAATCCACACTTTGAGATTAGGTGTTGAGCTTGACACATTTGATGGACATCATTATATATCATCAATTGCTTCAGATGGTTCAGCTGCAACACTTGGTCTTCTGCAACTGGAGGATGAACTTCTGGAGGTAAAAAACAAAACAGAACCCGCCCCAAAATAGAACCTGATGTATTTCCTGTTTGCTTGGCCTTCTTCAAAATGCTTGTATTAAATTCTAGTTTGGCTCAGTGTGTGCAATAGGAGTATTCCAGAGTTAGTTGTAGAAGCAGAGTAGTGCTTTGGAATTCACATTCATTTACTTTCCTGTTTCCTTCCTCCTTTCTGGACAAAATATCAGATTTTTGTGACCTCTTAGTGACTTTACGTGAGGTTTTTTTCTGAAATGTTTTAATACGAGTATCAAGAGTTATAAGGGCACAGATAGTATTTGTGTTGAATTATTTGTAGTCCTGTAGCTCAGTCATTTGCGCAGTTTGGCGTGAGCTTTTATGGTGGATAATCTTTCTGAATATTTGTGACTCCTAAAAAATTTACAACAGTCTTAGGAATAGTGGTTCCAGTTACACGTTATAACTTGCTTGCTGAGTGTTGAAACACATTTGTGTGTATGAGCAAGTACATCAGTTTGTTTAAATATATATAAAGAGGTATTGGGGGAATTTTGAACTTAGGAGAATCACACCAGACCTCTTTGCTCAGGTAAAATAACTATTTGAAAATATTAAAATAATAGCTATTTTGTGTGTGTGTGTGTACATGTATCTATCAGTATCCCAACCTGCAAGTGAAAAGACATTAATGTCCTATCGAATACCTGCTCTTTGTGGAATATTTGAACCTTTGTGGGCTATTTGAACCTTTTTTAGTGGATGCAAAGAATATTTAATAGGAACAGAATTAGGCCTTCGGAAAGATTGATTTGTTAGGTGTACAGCTATTTTGCTTTTACTTATTCGCCTTTTAACATCAAAAATTCATACTGATATCACTAAGACCTAAAACATTTTCTTATGGCTTAATAGAGGAAATCTTGATTCCTGAAGGAAAGGATTAATGGAATGCTGGAAGTGTCGTTTAAATTCCTTGGCCACTAAACAAAAAATTATATACAAAAAGCAATAATGCAGTGCTGAAGAGTTACTTAGGAAACTTTAATTGCATATATTTAACGGTTTTATGTGTTACTGTGTACTTACAGTTAAGTTCACAGGTATGTCCAGACCTAGTGAGCATAAATTATTTTCTACTCTGTAGCTGGAAAAAAAACCCCAAGAAAATAAAAATGTGCTCCAGGGCCAAAGCTTTATGTGCCAGGTTTAGCCCAGAGTATGTTTTTGCAGCCAAGTTATAAATCCCCTTAAGTAGGAGTTTGCAGTGGAAAAAGTGACAGCCCCATTCCCCAAACAATTAGCCCTACCTGGACCTGATAGAGTTGGGATTAAAATATGATCGTTGAGGCATTTTTTTTAATATATAGTAGGGTTAAATGTTGATTATTTTTAATTATGTGTTTGAATTATGATAGGAAGCATGATACTCCTCCCCTGACCTTAATTTTGGGTAATTTCATTGTGTTCTGTTTTAGGAGTAAAGGGCTTTGTGTCCTTCTGGTTTTGTTGTAAAATTTCACTCCTGTTTGATGGCACAAGTGACTGGAGTGGGGTGGTGAGTGAATGGGTGTAGGGCACCTTGCCTGCTTAAAGGCTGATTTCTGGCAGCTGCCAAAGAAGAGATGGGAGTCCCCATGTCTGCTAGGGAGTGCAGGGTAGCTCTTCCCCATCAATCACAGGATGCTGAGAAGTGCTGGTAACTTTCCACCACACACTGCCACTCTCGATGCATTAAAAAATCCTTACGCGTAGATCCTTCTTCTTAAATAATTAACTAATGGATTAGACTGATAGCTCAGCACTTGCTGTAATTCTTACAGAAAAAACCCAGAGCAGTTTGTCTTACCGTGCTGGAGGCCAGTTACACCACTCTCAATTTTTCTCCTTGCCTGGGATATAGTGTGAGAAGAACTTTGTGTTTCCCAGCAATATAAACTAAATTTACACTGCAAAAAGCACAAAATGGAGGAGAAAAAATAGAAGTGGTCAGGAGGAAAATGTTGGCTAAAGTGAGCTTTCTGTGTAGCCTTGCATAAGAGTGAATCCTTCTAATCAGTAAGATCTGAGAAGTATATGGAGAGGCTCTGCCTCATTTTACAGAGGTGTGCACATGTATGTTGCATGTTTTCATACTCTGTTTTCTAGGATCAAATGTGGGTTCATCTGCAGTTTGGGTGTGGAGGGAAGTATTGAAGAGTATCTTCAGTTATCCCCACTTACTGTGCTTTGGTTCCTGTTGTGGAGTGACTTGAATGATGTATGCTGGATTTCCACCTAAACCAGTGGTTGCACTCCAGCAACTCTGGACATTTGATCATGAGAGCAGACTTGAGGCAGCCTGAAAGAAATCCCTGAAACACAAGAGATGTTGGAATTGAGTCCATAGCACTAATTAGATCAAATTCCTGCTCCTTTGGGGCTGCAGTGCTGGTCAAGATAGATGATGTTCACATCATTGACACCTACTAACATTCTTCTTTTCTTGTGTTTAGGGATACCCCTGTGGTCCAAACAGATGTACCCTCAGGATATTGCATGTTATTTTCCTGAGGAAGTAGAATCAGAGAATTACAGAATGGTTTGGGTTGAAGGGGACCTTAAAGATCACCTAGTTAGAGCCCCTGCCATGGGCACGGACACCTTTCACTAGACCAGGATGCTCCAAGCCCTGTCCAACCTGGCCTTCAACGCTTCCAGGGATGGGGCAGCCACAGCTTCTCTGGGCAAAAAAGTACAATTGCAGTATCCCATTTTTAAAGCAGCTTTATCTATCTATCTGTCTAATCTATCTGTCTTTTTTTTTTTCTGTTTCAAAGTCTGTGGTTTAAAACATCCATTAACAATGGCCTTATGGTCTTCTGTTGTCACTCAGGATCTCAAGCTTATCGGATGGTAAGCTTTGAACCTTGTCACGGTTTTCTGATTAATTACTTACTGCAGTTGGTTTCTTTTTTTACTATATAAACATCCCTTCATGTTTTCTGTAGGATCTGTTTTAGTTTCAACCACTTTGTTAGATTTTAAACTGGCAAAGTTAGAATCATAGAGTCATTGGGGTTTGAACACCTTTTAAGGTCATCAAGTCCAACTGTTAAACCTAGTTGTGGTAGTTCTGACTTCAGTTTTTTGATTGAAGCTCAGAACCTGTGTTTTCTTAAAATATTGTAGAAAAGTTAACTTCTTTTCTTTTTAAATTCAAATGCTTAAACCTAATGCTAAAAAAAATTCTCCAACAAAGAAACACATGAGAAAGAAAGAATTCCAGGAAAGATTTAGGCTAGGAAAAATAGAATCATAGAGTATGCTGAGTTGGAAAGGACCCATCGTGATCATCGAGTCCAACTCCTGGCCCTGCACAGAAAAGAAGTTTGAGGAAGCTGAAGAGACATGATGTAGCAGTCAGAAGTTACAAGATCTTGCAGATGAAGTTTAAGTCTTATAATAATGTATATATTCTTCAAAAGTTAATAAAACTCTGCAAGCTGAGCCAGAATCCCTAGGTAAAATTAGACTTCCACACTCAGGTGGGGAAAGAAATATATGAGGGGGGGAAAAAAAATCCCTAAATAAAAGAATCTGGTTGATATCCTTTAATTCTCTCGGTGTTTCCCTTCTGTATAGGTAAATGGAGTCCAGCTGTATGGAAAATCCCGGCGGGAGGCCGTCACTTTCCTCAAGGAAGTGCCACCCCCATTTACACTGGTTTGCTGTCGGAGACTCTTTGATGATGGCAGTGAGTCACTTGTGGATGAGCCCACCATGGGAGTTTCCCTTCCAGAACAAAAGGTAGACTTCTCCTGTCATTCAGTTGTGAAAAAGGACAATAACTTTTTGAAAAAGTGCATATATTCCTGAGTTTATACATGTTAGTCATGAGAATCTTCACTGTTCTGTAAAGACAAGGTAGGTAAATCATGGAGCTGCATTGCTGACTCTGTACATCCCATTCATCATTCCTACACTTAGTAGGTGAGTAAGAGCTCTGAATTATACTAAGTCACATCCTTGCCACCATTAGCTGATTGCTTTCATGTTCTGAGGAGGTTTATAGAACTGGAAAAAAACCCCTGAAACTTAATGTTTCTTTCCATCATGGAAGCTTTAAAGTCTCAAATGAAAGCTTGACACTTGTGGTTGTTCCTATTTGCAAACGTATTTACAGCTTGGCTTCTCATCTTTTCTGACAGTCTGGTCTTTCTGTTAGCTGTCTGTGGTTAAATCTTTTATGCTATTTATTTTTCCTTTATGCCTCTAATGGGACAGTTGAAGTTCATCAGCATGTAACAGGTTAGTAATATTATAACAATTAATTAATTAGACTAATAAATGCATGTTTGTGTGCCAGATTGGGCTCTGATGCTCAAAACATGGTCCCAGGGGAGTACTCAAGGCAGCAAGCTGGAGAAAACTATATTCATAATGTTTAATGAAGTTTTAATTCCATAAAAGGTCATGTTTTAGGGCATGTATGCACCATTAATAATCAAAATATAGAAGGAATAATATTTTTAAAGAACTGAAAGAATAGTATTTTAACTAGAGCTTTTATTTTCCAGGTGAAACCTGAGGAAGACTCCAACCCTGAGGAGGAGGAAGAAGGAGAGTTAGCATTATGGTCTCCTGATGTGAAGGTTATTGAACTGGAGAAAGACAAAAATGGTTTAGGATTCAGCATTTTAGACTATCAGGTATATTTTTCTGTATAATTAAATAGTAAAAATTCCTTTGATCATTTGTCTTGTGTGGTGCCTTAAAATGTTTTGTAGTGTTGATTCCTGGGTAATTGACTTGGCACTTGGGCCTGGAAACTATAGGGAAAAGTAGTTTATTTTGAGGCCAACTCTAAAAAGTATAGTGTTCTAAATCAGTCTGATTACTGGATGTGATAGAGTGCAAAATCTTTAATCAAACTCCAGCTTGTAACTCTGAGTTTAATGACTAAATGTTGGAGGAGGTTGGTTCTTGTTGCATTTTGTTTAACTTGGAATGACCTTTTGACTATGAGAGTGGCAAGTGAACGTTCTGGGATGTTGGAGCATCATTTCGTAGGTACCAAATTTAAAGAGTCTTTTGCTCTTTCTCCCCTCAATACTCCGAATCTCCTTTCATGTATAAATGGAATATAGACCTTTGCTGGTCTGGGAACTTTGGTACCACTCAAGTCAGAAATATTCACTCAGGCTTTGAGTCAAACCCTGAAAAGTAGAGTTTGGAGAAGGAGCTTTACCAGTACTGTCCTTCACAGTCCAAAGGGACTATCAGGGCTGACAGATGAATCAGTGTTGGAAACTCAAATTTCTGCATACACAAAATTGCTTTAATACATTTATTTTATTTATTAGTTAGGGTTGATTTTATCCTTAATTATTCAACTCCTTAGAAATCAACAGACAGGTCTTTAATTCGGGGAAAATGCTACTAAAATTAATGAATCCTTCTTTCAAAAATGTTGGCTTCAATTAAATATATAGAAACTCTTAAAATCTGTAGTCAGAATGAAATGTTCTTCATGTTTCTAGTCAATGTGATATAATTTTTTTTAACTTCTAGTCATCATATTTATAAGGAAATAAAATAGCTGGATCAGTCTTTATAATAATATACACATCACATCTGAGTGCTGCCTAAACATTGTAGTTTAATGAAATGTGTTCAACTGTTGTGCATAAATGTCAAGTGATATAAAATTCACTTTTTGATACAATAAGGCACGAATTGGGAATGAATTAGAAGAAAAAATATTTGAAGTAATATTCAAAATCATTAATTCTATATTTTACCAGTGTGATTTAAGATTACTGAAAATAGATCCTGTTAGTCATTTTTGCTGACACATGTTGTGTTGCGGTGCCAGCTTTACTGTAGAGTTGCTGGGAGTCTTTACAGAGCAGTAATACACAGATTTGCTTTTAAGTTCTCATATAATCAGAATTAATGAAGGCTTTAATAGCAGGCTTTTTATTTACTTATTCGCAGATGCAAATACATGAGCAATGTTGTGGTACTTTCAGCTAAATTTAAATACATTCTAATCAATTCTAAATGAGTGGTAAACCACTTAATCTCAGATCTTTATAATTCAAGATATTTATGTATAAAGTATGCTCTTTTGTTTGGGATTTGCCTCTTAGATCTTTTACACTTTTCATCATCTGCAGATTAATTTTGATAGAGAGATATCTGTGACTGTGTGTGTGTGTGTTGATGTAAATACATCCATCACATCCTTGAGTGCAAGGCAAAGAAAATAAATAATTGTCCATGCTAGATTGGAGGCAAGGAGAAAAAATTGTACATGGTTCCTGGGAGAGTGTTTGGAATTCTTAAAGCAGATTTGCTAAGAAGCACAGAATTACAGCAGAGTGACCTGGAGACCCTTCTTTAAAAAATGAAAGGTGTTTTTTAGGCACGTACTCTTTGTTTTACCAGAGAATATTCAAACCCTATGATGGCAAATAATACTTGCATATACTTGCATTATATATCCACTGTTGATTTTGCTCCTTATGAGTAATATGATTTTTAATGTTTTTTAGATTTTTTTTAAGAGAAGATGGGTCTTCTCATGGCTTGGCTTCATCATCAGTGAGACCAGCCTTTCTAGGCTCCCATTAGTGTTCACTGAGGGGAGGAAAATACTTTTTAAGGGGAGATTTTGAGCAAAAGACCTATTCCTGGTGCTGGTAGTTACACACACAAGGACTGACTCCCCATCCATTACAGAAATTTAAGGAAAGTTTGATGTTGCATACCCAGCTGGGAGGTGCTGTGACTGTATCCTGCATTTTTAAGATCAAATTATTTCTGTAGCTGTTAGTTGAAACGGCACTTCAGAAGTATTGGAAGGACTTCAGAAAGATCAGTAGGAATAGTAGAGTGACATGAGAGTTAAGAAATGGTGATGCACTATTATTGCTCCCCCTTCAAAATGCCACTGCAGCAATTAGAGACCAGGCTGGTTACGGTGCTCTGGAAGTTTCTTCCTACTGCTTTCCATTCATATTTGGTACTTGTTTTGAAGCACAGGGCTTTTTACCTTTCTGTCTTAGTTTTGAATATAGAATTAGATGTGGTGCTGAATGCTCTCGTGGCATAGAATGTATACTATTTGTCATTTTGTTTCTCAAAACTGGCTGCATGTTCAGCATAAAGGATGTTGTGCCTCAGTTGTCCTAAATGCTGTGCTTCCCAAGTCACGCTCTGGGAAACAGAATTAATAAAAACTCTTTGTGAAGTAGAACAGGAATCTGAGTGCGTAGAAAACTGAATGCTGAGATCGAGAAAATTATTACTCTGGCATATTAATTTTTAATGGGCTGTCTTTCTAATAATGTTTCATCTATCAAATAAATGATAAGCATATCCCAAGTGACATGCAGGATATTCCCAGAAATGTACAAGCATAATTCCAATGCCTATATATTTTAATGAACTAATTACAAATTAATTATACCAATTATGCATAATCAATAGTATTTCTACTTTGTCCTGTGTTTTCTTTTGTCTGTCTTTAGGGATTGAAAGGCTTCAAACAGCCACCTTCTTTTTGTTTTAATAAGGTTTGTGCACATGTTCCTAAAACTTTGGGGTACCAGTAGAAAATAGAAGTATCCCCTTTGCTATATCAGGACTGCATTTATATAGGATATTCTTCATCTTCCTGTGGTCACTGTATAAAAACAAAACCTTTTTCCCCCTCTGAATGTCCTAATTTGGAATTATGTGGTAGGAAATCTAAGATCTTTGAAAGCTGTTCTCCTGGCAGCAAGGTCAATACTTGGTGAGAGGGGAGGTTGGATGAGGAGGCTGGTCCTGTGTATTCTTGAAATTATGTGTTTCACTGGATTTCTTTTTCTTCCGGTGTGATGGATTATTTAAATAAGCAACATCAAAGAGGTCTTTAAATGAAATCTTCTGTGTATTTTTCTATTGTCATCACTGTCTTGGGATCTTATCAAATCTCTTAGGCCAGGCATTGCTTTTTCTTGATGATGCTTAGATGGGATGCCTGCAGAGGGCTGTTGGCCATAAAAAGGTGTGCTGTTCAGTCTTCTGGCCAACTTCTCCATGAAATAATATACTCTACCTCCCTTAATTTCCTTGTAATTTCACTTGGAGAAGCTGCTCTCCCTTTCACCTCTTAACTAACTTTTATGTAGTGTTGCTGGCACAGTTAGTGGCAAGTTCTGATGGTGAATGAGGGACCCAGTGTTTGGGATCATCTGGGATGCAACAGGCTGTGGTAAGTGTATTTATTGTTCTTTGTCAACAGACCTGAAAGTATCCAGCTCGACAGTAGTTCTGTCTAGCCTAGAATTAGTCACAGAACCATGGAATCACAGAATGGTTTGGGTTGGAAGGGACTTCACTGCTTATCCAGTTCCAACCCCCTATCATGGGCAGAGTCGCCCTCCACTAGACCAGGTTGCTCCAAGCTCAGTCCAGCCTCCTAACCAGCAAGTCAAGAGCTGTCGTTATTGAGACCAATCCCTTTTTCTTAGAAAGAAATTAAGAGATATGTCATCAGGTTAAAATAGAGGAGAAATGCTGTCTGAATGTAATGGTGATCCCAAGGCGTTAGAGCAAGAGGGAAGAAAAATCCCACCAGATGAAGACTTCTAGAGAAAAAGAAGAAATCACAGTAGTGTAGAAGGTACTTTGAGCCCTGAAACAGTGTTTACCAAAGAACATGCATTGCAGGCCAATAGATTCTGTCAGTAACGTTTTACAAGAATATTGGAAAAACCACAGGTAGCTGAATTGCAGATTTCTTGAGGCAGTATTGACCAGAAGGTAACTTAAATGGTCTGATGAGCTTTTATCAAATTAAACAAAAAGCTGAATGGACTTTATGTGGAGCTTAATTTACTGTGCTTTGAAGTCAGAGTCTTATTAAAGCAGCTGTTTCAGAGTGTGTGAAACTGGAGAGGGTGAGGGTTGGAACAAGGAGGTTTGACATTTTACACAGCTCTTAGGAATGACTTTGAAATGCTGTTTCTCCCTGTCTGTGCTGAAAGGTAAGTCCCCAGTGCCGAGGGGCTTTTGCACTGTACCCAGCTGCCCTACAGACCTGTTGGGATGTAGAAGCTCATGGACTCATCTGTTCCAAGTGGTTCTTGGAAGCAGAAAGAGGCATTTCAGCATTCCATGAGCTTCGTGTTACCCAGATCTGAAGAAGCAGTATGAAGTGTGCTTGCTTTGGTCTGCTTGGGTCAGTGCTCCAAGGGCGTTACTCTAGTCTAGCAGTAGAAACCCCACAGCTGCCTTATCCCTGGGCTTTACTTTATTATCAGTAGCAGTTTTTTCTTACTGTTGAACCAAAGTCTTTTTTGCTGCACATTCAGCAGGTTATGTTTTGTCCTTCTCCCAGGGAGCATGGGAAAGAATTGTTTTCTCTTTTCTAACAAAATCACTGTGTAGTCATTCACGGCAGGAAGTGAAGCAATTTAAGTGTCTCCAAATATCTTTCCTCTTTTCTTTATGCTCCAAACAAACAGGCTCCAGATGTAGAGTTACAAAAAAGCAAACTGACTTATTTGTAGAAGGTGGTATTCAACTAGATTATTTCTTTTTTTCCCTTTCTTGGTCTGTTCAGCAGTGAGATGCAGGCTGGAATGCTTTGACATGTTGCTGGCTAAACGTTTGCCCTCTTGTGATAATTTGAGCTTTGTCTGTCTTGTGATAAGTTTGTTATGAACAAAGAAGCATATTCACGTCTTTGTTAAGCACATTTTCACCTGATCATGTGATGGAAACCTGTGGCTTACTGGCAAAAGCTGCACAGCTGTATTAAAAAGCAGTTTTACAATGGCTATCAGCTTGGTACTGGGACAACTGATAAAGGCAGCTTTTCTCCCATCTCTACAACCCATCCACATTCATTAACATCAAAGTTCTGTAAGCCTCAGTACCAACTGTGTTGGTACTCATCTCACGGAGGATTTGCTTCTCTCCCCCTATGGGAAAGTTCTACATCCTTTAAATCATATTAAGCTGCTTCATGTGTAAAATAATTCTTAATAGTGTGTCATGAATTGAATTCAATGTAGCTTTTTGAAAAATTCTCTTGGAGTTCAGCTTAAATACTACTTTTCAGGACCGAAGAGCCTGTGAATGCAATTGAGCACATTCCTGGTAAAGTTTCTAGGGTGTTCGTGATTAGTGGTTTCCAAAACCTTGGTGCAGCAGTACAAACACATTAGGAGACCAGAGACCACTTTAATAAGAAATCAAAGAGACTGTGTATCTCTGATGTGATATACAGACAGATACACAGAAATAGCTTGCTAAGGTAGAGAGGAGCTGGAGAACTTGGAGGCAGGAAGTCACCTTAGGGCTTGGGTATTCCCTGCACAGGGCTTATGAGGGTCCTCAGTCTGACTCTGAGAAGTTGGGAAGGAATCTTATAGAATCACAGAATCATTTAGGTTGGAAAAGCCCTCCAAGACCATCGAGTCCAACCATTCTCCCAGTCAAGGAAGTGGTAGAGAGTGAGAAGGTGCCCCTGAGCCTCCTTTTCTCCAGGCTGATCTCCCCAGCTCCCTCAGCCTCTCCTGGTGCTCCAGACTCTCCCCCAGCTCTGTTGCCTTCTCTGGACACGCTCCAGGCCCTCATTGTCTTTCTTGTGAGGGGCCCAGAACTGCCCCAGGGTTTGAGGTGTGACCTCAGCAGTGCCCAGCACAGGGGGACGATCACTACCCTTGGTCCTGCTGGTCACACTATTGCTGACACAAGCCAGGTGCCATTGGCCTTCTTGGCCATCCCAGCTATGTGCACAGCCAGTTTCTCCAGGAGAATGCTGTGGGAATCAAGGGTCAAAGGCTTTACTAAAGGCTGTGTAGACAACATCCACAAACTTTCACTCACTAAGCTTATGTCCTGGTTTTGGCTGGGATAGGGTTAATTTTCCTACTAGTAGCTGGTGCAGGGCTCTGTTTTGGATTCAGCATGAGAATAATGTTGATAACACAGCAGTGTTTGAGTTGTTGCTAAGTAGCGACTAGTCTAAGTCAAGGACTTCTCAGTTTCCCATGCTCTGCCAGTGAAGAAGTGCACAAGAAGCCAGGACAGTTGATCAAAACTAGCCAAAGGGATATTCCATACCATAAATGTCGTACTCAGTATATAAATGGCCAGGAGGGACAAGTTGCTGCTCAGGGACTGGCTGGGCATGGGCCAGTGGGTGGTGAGCAATTGGACTGTGCATCATTTGTTTTTCTCAGGTTTTATTCCTCTCTCTCATTTTGTTAGGTCCCTTTATATTTGTTAGTATTAGTATTGTCATTATCTTTATTCAGTTGTGAAACTGTTCTTGTCACAATGATGGGTTATCCCAGGCAAAACCGGGGTAGCACAAGATGAGGTTGGTCAGGCAGGACCTGCCTTTCCCAAACCTGCACTGGCTGGGCCTTGTCCCCTGGTTGTTCTGTATGTGCTGTGTGATGGCACTCAGGGTGATCTGTTCTATGACCTTCCTGGCACCAGGGTCAAGGTGACAAGCCTGTAATTCCCTGGATCCTCCTTCCAGCTCTTTTTGTAGGTGGACATCACATTTGCCAACTTCCAGTTAATGGAGACCTCCCCAGTTAGCCAGGCTGATAAGTGATGGAAAGTGGCTTGGTGAGCTCTTCCATCGGCTCCCTCAGTACCCTTGGGTGGATCCCATCCACTCCCAGGGAGTTATGTCTAAGGGGTGTAGCAGGTCACTGACCATTTTCCCTTGGATTATGGGCACCTCATTCTGCTACACATCCCTTCTTTCTAAGGGGGCTGGGTGCCTGGAGAATAATGTGCCTTACTATTAAAGCCTGAGGCAAAGAGGGCATGAAGTACCTCAGGATTATCTTCATCCTGTGTCCCTGCATTTCCTCCCGCATCAGGTAAAGGATAGAGATTCTCCTTAGCTCTCCTTTTGCTGTCTTGTAGAGCAAATTCTAGGAGCATCCCTCCTGTTCTTTGTGAGCTGCAGTAGCCAGTGCTCTGGACAATACCTGAGTTTGGAGAGAAACTGGAGCATTACTGAGAACATCTGTTTTTCTTTGCTTTGTCGCATATTCTTGATATAAATGCTGAGCAGTATTATTATTATTAACCTTTAGAAATGTTTTCCCTATTCCCCCAAATTCTCCAATCTGGTTGTTCTTTTTCATTTCCTGCTAGAAAGAATAGCTTTTAATAAAAACAAAAAACCCCAAACCAAAGAAATTCATTATTATTCCACAGATGTCTTCTGCCTGCGAGAGAAGGCGAGAATTTAAAGGGACAAAACTGTAGCTAGATTTTCTGTGAACCACTTGGTAAGTCTCAGTGAGAGTAAGATAATGTAGATGAGACTAGAGGAAGCTGTCCTAAGCTAAGCTTAGCTGTGCTAAGGTCTGTCCTTGGGCACGTGGAGACGATGGAGCAATGGGTATGTAAAAGCTGAGCCCAGGCAGATCCAAATCTGTTCTGAAATGATGAGATTTTGAGGTGCATTTGGTGCTGATGGACAAGGAGGAAGTATCCTGAAAACTTATGGAAGTTATGAGGTATTTTGTTTTCTTAATACCTCACCCTTCTGGAGGATACTGCTCCCCAAATCCCAGTAGTTCTGTTGCACTTGGAGTTTTTCTGTCTGTTCTCACTGTGTTTCACAGTAGCCTTAAAATTCTCAGCAATCTTTTTGTCTATCCTTCAATCTGCCCCACCATCCATACTGTTGTCCATCTCTGGAAGTGTTCCAGGCCAAGTTAGATGGAGCTCTGAGCAACCTGGAGAGGAAAATGTCCCTGCCCATGGCAGGGATGTTGGAACTGGATGAGCTTTAAAGTCCCTTCTGACCCAAAGCATTCTGTGATTCTTTGGGCCAAGTCACTGTTTGCAGAT
The DNA here is from genome assembly GCA_013396775.1 of Cephalopterus ornatus. Classification (NCBI taxonomy): domain Eukaryota; kingdom Metazoa; phylum Chordata; class Aves; order Passeriformes; family Cotingidae; genus Cephalopterus; species Cephalopterus ornatus. Next base: position 682,096 of record VZRE01000360.1, read on the forward strand.
CTTTGTTGCAAAAATACAGCCTGTGTTCCCACTTTTCTTCTGCAGCTTTTTCTGTAGCCAGTCTTCCATAATTCCTGTGTTTGCTGTTTTTGAAGCAAGGTCTCCATGCAGAGGAGAGCTGTGGTTTATGTGAAAACACATCCTGTGCTTCCACAGGATGTTCAAATTATCGAGGCCAGCACACTTCACTGGTGAAAGTGCTCCTGGGCTCTCTGGGTGGATTTTTAGTTCAGGAATTCTTTGAATCCGAAAGCTGTCAAACCCACAACTTGTGTTAAGATCCACTGACTGCAAGCTGTGTAGGTGATACCATTTACACTTTTTCCCTTGGCTCATTGGCATTTTTTTCTTCATTCCCACACATCTCTATCCTTTCTTTATCTCATCACACAGTGGCTTTCCTCCACTTCCTTATGAGTTCAGGGATTTTTTTCTTATCTCTTTGGCTTTTTCCCTGTAGTCAGCACTCACTGTGTTTTTACTGAAGCTGGAAAGTCTGAAAGTCTAAGATACTAAGAGAGTCTAATGAATGTAATCCCTGTGACTTTAGCTGTGTTGAGAGCAAATATGAAAGATGGATAAAACCTTAGATTGATTGAGAAGTCTGATAAATTAAAAGGTAGCAACATGCACCTGAGTCCACTGCACAGTGACACTTTCAGAACTCTCATAGTCAGTGCCTATGTTTGGTGTTTTTATTTGGAATAGCAGTAGTGTGTAAGACCTTTTCCTTTTGATCGTTCCCTGGGGGCACTTTGGGCCCAGCTCTCTGCTGCGTGTCCCTGTTGTGCAGAAGAGCAGGGACTGTGCTGTGCTTCCCAGCTCTGCCAGACCCACGCAGGTTTGAGTCATCGCTGGCCACCGTGTTCCTTCTTGCTGGAGAAGGCTGATACGATTTCAGATCCCGGATGATGAAAGCCTGGTGTGGGAAACCCATTGTGCCACCTCCTCCTCTTATTTTGCTGTTCTCCCTCCTCCTTTGGGTGGGGCTCGTGTGTGTTTTGTTTCTTGGTTTTTTTTTTTTCTTTCCCCGTGAATTCCTGTTTCTTTGCTGACGTTTCCCACAACAGAAGTTTTGATTAATGCTGGCTGCACAGTAGAGCTTCTGAAATTCATTGCTTTATTCCCTCACTGCAGATCAATAAATAGTTATGTTTTATTTCCAGTGCTTTGCCTTACATCACAGCAAAGTTCAGCGTTCCTCCTTGAATACTGCTCTGTATTTAAGTTTGTGTTGCTTCAGCACATCAGCCTGTAGTTTATTTCTTCGGTACAGCCAGAGGCTGTGCATTGTGTAATCTTCTTCTGAGTAGTCGTGCTGACTGCAATCTAATACGAGTGGAAGAGGCAGAAGGAGGTCTGAAACGCTTCAAATTTCACTCTGATGCAGTGAAAAAAACCCAAAAACTAGTTGAGCACTTTCTCAGGGATGTTTTTCCAGGCTTTAGAGTACCTTTGGCAGTTCCTACAGCCAACTCCTGTAAACGTGCTGGAGTGAATGAACAGAAGATTTGGAACTGGAGTCTCAATCCTAAATTGAGGCCACCTTAAGGAAGGAATCAGACCTCACTCACAGCTGGCTCTCCCCCTCTTCCTTGTCTTTTGGGAGGTACTTAGTGCTTTGAAGAGGCTGCAGGGTGCTTATCATTCTTGACTTTTGCATTCCATTGGCATTGTTGGTGTCGCTGTGGAGGGTGGCTCTGCAAAGGGATCAATTTCTTAAAATGAGGGCATGGATGAGTATTTTGAGTAATTTCACAACACTGAGAATACAGGTACATTACTCATGTGCGGTTCTACCTTTGTCCTACATAATAGTAACACAAACATAAAATGCTTTTGGTTCTTTTTATTGTTGATGAGTGTATTTTCCTTGTACAGCATCAACAGTGTTGTGTCTCAGAGTCTTCCAGTCTAGTATCTTATTCACTGCTGAGTTTTAAATATGGATATGTATGTTAGACCTGGAAGTGGTCCCATGCAAATGTAATGAAGCCGGGTTGCTCTGACCTCTGAGCTTGAACACGCTTGCTTTGGCTCTCTCACAAAAACCTGCAGTATACAAATTTACACTTGTAAAAATGTTCAGATAAATCAAAAAATGGTACAGGAAAAAAAAAGTTTCAAACTGTTTCTTTTGGGATCCTTTACCATGCTATTTTGGATGTGTGTTTTTGTGGCAGCAGGCAGTTTGTTGCTTGAAGAAAGCTGAAATATTCTAGGAAGTCAGGCTAGCTGGATTTAAATCTTAAACGATGCCAAAACTAATATAGCCTGTAACTAAGTGAGAGTGACTTTGCACAGGGAATGTCAGTCACCCGCAGCTTTGTCTTACATTTTCATATGAGCCTTTCAAAGAGGAAAACACAAACAAAACCCCAGAAAACGTGGTAGCTGCTTCCATCCAATGGAGTTGTTGCCTGGGCCGGGTTGTTCCACAGCCTCAGCCTAGTGAGGGTCTACTGGGGCTGGGGGCTGGACAGATGGAGTGGACTTGTTGGAGCATGGAATGCCTGCGGTGGTGGGAGCTGGGCTGGCCTGGAGTGCCCTCTCTTGGCTGCTGCACACCTCACATTTTGGAAAGGACAAGAAAGAGTCAGTCTAGTTTATCATTTCAATTTTCCGGTGTGATGGACAGAGGTAAGCTGCATTCGTGCTGTCTCCAGATTTGCTTCCTAAGGCCCTCTGACAGCTGAGCCTGGTGCCCATGGCAGTCGAATTACTTGAAGCCACAATAAAGTTACAGTTCCAGCATTGCACGTAGGACTCCCTTAACTTGCTGCTCCTGGGGCTCTTAACATTTTAGCAGAGCTCAGGTTTTTAAGAGACCTCCTACTGCTCCAAATCCAGGGATCCCAGAGGCAGCAACTGCAGTGGCCCCTGCTTGACTCTCCACTGCTAAATGAATCCAGAACAAATGAGGCTCTGAAAATAAGAAGAAAATTTGACACCTGGACTCCAGGAAACATTTGTGGATTTTGATGAGAAGCATGAGGGGGGGAAGGGAAAACCTATGGTTCAACATAGTTAAATATATGGTGTGCTAAGTATGAATAAATTGTGACTATTTTAAACAAGTTCATATACTCCATGGCTGGCTCGGGCACAAAGGGAGAGACACCAGCTACAAAGTACAAGTTCTTTCAAGGGTTACCTGAAGGCCAGTGTCCTGGGCTGCTGAAGCTGCACGGCAGGGGGACAACTTTCAGCATTTATGCAAGTGGCAAACTTTTCTACATGTAACTCTTTCTTTTAAAAAAAGAGTTTGTGTCAGTGCTTGAGAGTTAAGGAGGGTTGTCTCCTCAGGGCTTTACTTTGCAATCCAGTTCCTTTTCTCATTGTTCATAAATGATTCGTTTGTATAAAGGAATCCTGCAGTAGGAGTAAAAGTTCCTCTTTAATGGTACCAAGCCTGGTTTATGATGATCTTGGAGGTCTTTTCGACTCTTAATGATTCTAATATTCATGTTCATTTCAAGATGACTAAGTTGCATGGGGCTGTCTAGTGCACTCTTCCTCTGCTCTAATGCAGAGTCATGTAATAATTTCTTGAATTACTGAACTTTAGTCCCTTCTGTATCCTGAGTACCATTGCAGCAATATCTCAGCTCTGGGTTTGGAGGGAGGGAGTTTCTCCCTGGCCTGTCAACTCTGTCCAAGTAAATGAGCCTTTCACTTTGAAGCAGAGACTGAAATCTGGTCCTGACTGCTAGTAACTAAAAATCACTTACTATCTGGCTTAATGCTAGGCAAGTAAAATGAATCTAGAGCCTCAGGGGGAGGGTGTGCAGTCACAGCTAGTGCTGTTTAGTAACTTGGAATGGTTTTAGCTGGTCTATTAGCATGGAGACAGCCCCGAAAGCCCAGTGTGGGAGTGAACTTGCCTTTTAACTGTCCTGTGTACAAACTGTATCTTTTGCAGTTAGTATAGAATCTGTTTTTCATCCTGCTGCTAGCCCTGCTTTCTTTCAAAAACAAGACAGCAACCCACACTGTCCAGTTGTGCTCCCCATTTAGAAAATGTGGATGTGAATTTGATGTTTGCTGTCTTGTTTTAGCAGGTGGTGTTCTTTAGGGTGGTCTTGGGCTCAAGTGTAAATCATAAGGCAAAATATAAAAAAAAAAACCCAGTGTTCCTTCGGTTTTGATAAGGAAAGCACCGTGCAGTCCAGAGTTGCAATAGAATATTAATATGTTTGCATGATTATACCTTGAAATTCAGTAGCTCTGTGTCTTCTTGTGCAGCTTTTGTTGCATTCCTTGTGGCAATGGCATCATGATTCTGTCACTAGGATCAGACTCAGGTTTTACAGCACTGCTGGTGTTCCTGCCTTAGCTCTCACTGTGCAGTTTATCCCACTCTTCTCTCCCTATGCAACAGCTCCCTCTGCTTGAAATCAGCAGTGGAATTGTAACCCCTGTTTTCTGTTTGCCTGGGCAACAGTTTTTAATATGGGCCCCTTTTTTAAGAAGATTTCTGCTGCTGCTCTTCATGAAGCAATTCCAGTGCATGTTGTGAAGCAGCAAAAATAACCACATTGTCCTCAAAACTTCAGTGCATAAGAGCTCTGTCTTTGCAGGAGTTCTCTTCATTTTTATCATGAGGATTAAAGCTGGTTGGAACACTTTTTTCAGCTAAATTATCTCTTAACAAAACATGATGATTTACTGAGCAAAAATGTTTTTATTTCAGTGATAAGTTGAAACAGGACTGTTTCTCATCAGAAATGCAGTAGTTAGGCCACTGACCTTGAATATCTGCGCATAAAAAGCTAATGGTGAGATTCTCGTGTCCTACCTAAATAGTTTGGATTCAAAACCAAAAAAAAGAGCAGCTTTGGATCAAACAGAGCAGGGTTTGAACCTGGTCCCCAGTCCTCAACCAGCACCATAATTACCAGACCAGTCATTCAGTCACAGAATTTTTGTCAGCTTATCTGCATGAGTAAGGGTGAGTGCTGGGTTTGTTTTGTTCATTTTTTATCAATATAGCTAAGCCAGCAAAAGTCATATTATAAAAGCTGTTATGTCAGCAAAGGTGTAGTTTTGCTGAGAGAGCTTTCACCCATTTAGGGAACCAGCATAAACCTTCCTTGCCACGGCAAGATGAGCCCATGATAGGAAAACTTGCTGGTTTAGTTCTACAGTAAAGCTTTCCTAATGTGAGCAGTGCCTTGCTTGCTGGAAAATGGCTGTGTTGACACGATCCTGGGTTTGCGAGAATGTCCAAAAGGTTATTTTTAATTTGCATTGAAGCAAACCTCAAGACTAAAAACACCTCAAAAGTCTGTGTTTGTTCTACGGCTGTTGAGCTGGTTGGGCACAGAGGCAAAGCCCACTCTGAGCAAAGGGCAGCAGTAATTTTAATTGTCAAAATTCAACACTTAAAACAAAACCTCTTTTTTTATAAATATTTTGAAACTCCTACGGATTCTCCTTCTGAACTTCCTGCATTTTGTTTTGCTTCTAGAAATTTCCAAACTGAATGCAGTGCATGGCTCTCTTACTTTTGGAAACACATGAAATCCTTCCCCTGGGCACTGTGTGTGGCAGGTTTGGGCACAGACAGTCGGACAAACGGAGCTTCTTGGCACAGGTTCAGGAGGCAAAACACAGAGAGGCTTCTGGGCTTGGTTACCAAGACATGATACTCATAAAGAAGCTTCTTCTGTGCAGTGCGGATACCCAGGGTTTGTGAAGATTATAAAATAGCAGGATTAAGCTGTAGAATAGGAGAGAATTACTGCTGATAGGTGTTTACTTGAATCCAGCTTCATTATGGCTTTTCCTGCTGAACTCCAGTTTCAGGTCTCTAATTTCAGCCTTTTACAGATATTACAGTCATTGCCTCATATGTTTACACATACCTTAAAAACATGTGCCCTTGGAAAGCAGTGTATAGTCATATAAAAATAAAAGAGTTTAAAAAACATTCCTGTTTTCGAATTAACACTGAGGTGCTGAATTCATGGTGGTCTTTGTGATTTGAATTTTGCCCCTTTTTTTTTATCCCTCCCATGCCCTGAGTAAGATGCAAGTCCTGAGGGAAAAACAATCCATGATTATGCACTTGGAGACCCAATGCATTCAAGGAGCATTTCTGAACTCCATGAGCCCTTACCAAGGGGGAGAAAAGCGAATTGTCATTTCAACAAAACAAACGAAACAAAAATTAAAAAAAACACATACATTTGTTTGTATCTCTTTCTGTCACTGCATAATAATTTATAGTAATTTCATTGGATTGAGGATTGTTTTTTAAATGGTTAAATGCATGAGAGAAATGGTACAGGGCACAAAGCAGAGGCTAATTCTGGGAAAAAAAATAAGTGAAGTAAATATCTTTGCGTCAGTTTACAGCCTCATCAGTGTGTGTAATATTTTCTGCTTCACATTCTCTGTATCCACTGCTACAGTGTTCCTTGTCTTCAGTAATAATCTTAGTTACTCTTCTGTTACTGTCTCCCGTACCCTGTTAAGGAAGCTTCAAGGGTGGAGAAAATATCTTTTATAAGTTGTCATGTGCAGTTGACAAAGCAGAAACACTGCAGTAACAGAGCAAATATGACCTGCTATTTCTTGAATGTTTTGGGGCTTAATTTTAACTTAATATTTTTAATTAAATTTCTAATCTTGCAATGGTTCCTTTTACCATCAGTTTTGCTGCTCTGGAGCTCTCAGGTGACGTGCAGAGTGGTTATTTTCTGTGACATTAGCTCGTCCCAGGCTGGACGGAGGCTTGTGGAAGGGTGCCAGTGTTGTTGTTCTATTTGCAGGTTGGCCTGGCTGTGCCTGTGTGTGTAAGGAGAGGGCAGGCAGGGTATCGGTCACCTTTCAGATCTGAAAATTTCTTAATGGATTAGGCAAGTGATGGAATATCTTTCTTTTTGTGAACTGTAAGCCTTAGCAGTATTAGCAGTCGTTTTTGAGTGTCTCAGCAGGCTTCAGTTCTGTAGCATTAAATGATGAACGTGCTTGAGTGCTCTCTGCGTACTCCAAATAAACATCATCCTGTAAGGCTTTCACTTGGGGGTTTTTTTGATTTATTTTTTTTTTTAAATTTTATATTTTTTTATTTTATTTTATTTTTATTTTTTTTCCCTCCCCACAGGATCCCTTGGATCCAACAAGAACAGCCATTGTGATCAGCTCCTTGGTGGCAGGTGGAGTAGCTGAGCGTGGTGGGGAGCTGTTACCGGGGGACCGCTTGGTCTTCGTCAATGACAAATGTTTGGACAGCGCCACTTTGGCAGAGGCAGTGGAAGTGTTGAAATCTGTGCCCCCAGGTACAGTTTCTCTTGGAATCTGCAAGCCTTTGGCGGTAAGGACTGATTTTAACTTTTTTTTCCTTTGATCCCATGACATGTTGGCTGGGCTGTTGTATTTGTGGGGAGAATTTAGAATGGAAGTATGTGTGCATTTGAAAAGCAACTAAGTTGCTGTGCATATGCCTTGGCATGTCCAGAAATCATGGCAAATGGGCGTCTCAATGTCCAAAAGGTCTGACTGGAAAACCAGCATCCTCAAGTTCCTCCTTAAAGAACATCCACGTGGAATCAGGAGACGTGTCTGGGCAAACCCGTGTGCACTGTGCATAGGTGTAACGAGGCTCAGGCAGTTCAGCAAATCAGTTAAATATGTGCTGAAGTCCATTTCACTCTAAGACACTGCTGAGAGGTTGCTTGAGCTCCACTGACATCAAAGAAACTTAATCTGTTTGAAGTCAAGGCTGTAAATTCAAGCAGAATTTCCTTTTTCTAGAATCAGGGCTTTGGAAGAGACAGTGGTTTACTGGAGAACGCTGCACTATTGTTCATCAAGGGCACCCAGGCAAAATTAATTAAAGCCCCAGCTAATAGAAAGTGCTTGTAATTTAAAGTGGTAGAGGAGTGGTGAAATAGGAATGTAGGAAGGCTGTTAAATATATTGTTTTCTTCTCTAAAACGTAATATTTCATTGTCCATATCCTCTTTTTGAAACATCTCTGTTTTTTAGTGTATCTGAATTGTTTTTAGTGTATCTGAACCAGTATCTTCAAAAAATAGAAGCTGTTGTCTTCATTTTCTCCATTTATGACTTTCCATTTCTGTAATTCTGTAACTTTTTCCCTCTCTCTTTTCTAATGTTTGATTCTCCCTCTACCTTTTAATTTACTGAAAAATGTGGGAATTTTTTTTTGTTTTCCTGACTCATCATTTGGATTGCCTTCTTTAGGGAGAAAGCGGAGAGGAGGAGAACATGCACAGTGTGGATACCAGCAGCATTAAAACGAGCCCTGGGTCTCCAGAACCAATTGATAGCACTAATTTCTCAATAATACTTGAAGCACCACAGGTATTTGGTTATTTTTTTTGTTCAGCTTAAGTTTATACAGACAGGAAATGGTACTTTAAAGTAAAAAAATAGTATTTTTTGGAGATGAGACTGAAGTATTGGGTAGACTTCAGGCTGGATTCCCTCTGAAAAAGCCTCTAACAGCAAACTGTGTGCGAAGTGTGTTGTGAACAGGGACCACTTACCAAGGCAGTTCCCAGACTGCCTTATCAAATTTATTATGTCATTAAAATACCTTGGGTTACCTTGGATATGAAATAGGAATGCTGTGTTATTATTACTCATAAGTAGTGGGTTCAGCTTTGCAAAAAACGTAAGGTATGGAAGCAGAATGCTTTTAATTATAATGAAGCAAAACAAAAAAGTAGTTTAGTGTATAAGTCACGCTTGAAATATGTTCTTCTTTATAGCCTTCTGATGTTCTTTGGAGTGATTTCTTTGCTCTCTTCCTCAATTCTCCTCTTATTCTCTGAGAAATAATTCTGTTTGTCATGGGAGGATGTGGCACTAAAGATAGTGAGAAACTCAAATACTGAGGTAAAAGGCAATAATACTGCAGTACTCACCAGTGCAGAGTTAGGGGGATGTGGATATCTTTTAATTTTCATCTGTTCTCAAGTGCTTTGCAGAATTCACACTGGTAAATGCATTCTTTTTAGACCAGAAAAGACGATGCCAGAATCCTCCAGAACTGAAACAGAGGAAGAAAAATAAATTCTAGATTTTTTTGTAGCTAAACATATTTACCTATCTCTGGATGCAAACATTTTTAATGCTGAAATGGCAGATTAGAACCACCAAAAGGAGAAGTATTATGGTGCAGGTGTAGGTATACTATGAAGAAATTAATCTGGATAATGATAAATGATATTTACTGATTCTCATGGTGTAAAATGGAGTTTGTTGTTTTACGGCTGCATAGGAAGGGTTGCTGGCAGAGAATTAGTCCTCTGCTAGCTCAGATTGTTTCTCTGCTTCCTAAATAAAACTAATGTTATTATTTTTAACGAAAGTATTTTATCTTAAAGTCCTGCTGAATATAGAAACTGGACCTCAGAGGCATTTGGTTGCGTTTTGTTTCACCTCATGTATGAGACCATTGGTAGTAGGTGAAATTTCCGTCCATTTATTATCTTACCTGCTCACATAAGACCAAGAGTGATGTGTCATGATGGCTCCCACTCTGATGTGCTGACAAAGCTGAATTTCAACCAAAAAAAAAAAAAAAAGGAACTTGGATATTTTATTTGCTACCACAGTAGACTTTATGTCATGTTTGCAGCATTCCCTGTACCATTGGGAGCGTCTGCTGCTGCAGTGCAGCAGTCGGGGATGACACAGAGCGAACTGCTGGATCAGTAACACAAATTGAGCGTGGTTCTGAGCTCAAGCAACTGTTTTATGTACCGATGGAGTTACATACGGTGGAAGTGTTGGGAGAATGATGCTGCAGGAGTGAAGTGAAACTAAATGGAATAAACATGGAGAGAATTAGGATCTCTTCAGACTGGGTGTTTTGTGAGATCGAGGTACACAGGTTGAATAGATTAAAGGAACATTTAATGCTTATGAAAAATGTGCTAATTTCTAGATTGCTGATGTTCTGCTTTTGTGCCAGCTAGTATTGACTGCATTGTTTCCTCATGCTCTTGCCTCTCTCTTGTTTTCTCTCCTGCCTCTCACTTGAATTGGACAAACATTTTGGCAGCATCTCAGGGTTTTTCTTCTGTATTTGTACAAATGTAACAACACAGGTTTCTGATACGAAAGGTCAGAAATGGTGCAGTACCTTAGGGAGTCTGGGAAGGGGCAGGAAGCAGAAAGAAACCCATTTTGAGTGCGGAGCCCTGAATCTGTAGATTGTTTTCAGAGTTTGGGGGTTTGGGGCCTTGAAGATGGGTTTGGGGGTTCTTCAGGCCACACAGACTTGGTGGCCTGACAAAGGAAGGTAAAACCTTTCTGTGTGTAGGAAAATTCTGGTTCCAGTGCAAGGCATAAAATCTCTGATGCCTGTGCAGACTCACTGTGAGCCAATGAACAGCACTCCATTCCATTTGGGAGAAACAGGGAGCACTGGAAATTGGGGAGGCACATAACAAACCCCAGAAAAGGAGCTGTTGAGTGAGATCTTTCAGTGTGGATTTTGATACTTTTTCTCTTGGTTTTGTTGTTTGTTTTGGGGGTTTTTTTCTCTGTGATTTGAATTGAGTAGAAAAGTGAGCACTGTTCTCTTTAAAACAGAAAGGGTATTAGATATTTCTTTAAGTATGTGGGTCATCCATTTCGCCTCTGACCCAGATTAAATATTGTGTGGAATACCCAAGGTAGGACAAAGGACTATGGCTTTTGGTTTGTGGGGTTTTTGTTTTTTTCTTTTAATTGCTGATATTGTTGCATAAGCAAACTCTTCAGCTATATTTTATTTAGCTGATGATAGTGTAAGAAATATACATAAAACAGGAAAGTCTAAAGCATGGAGATACTCTAACTGGTTTTATATACTTTTTCCTGTAGGTTTCTTAGTGTTAATTAATAGTTTCCATTCCCTAACTGCAGTCCAGATTGGTTTTTCTAAATGGCTGCAGCCATATCTAAGTTGTGCAATTTTAATTTTGTTATATTAAAAAAAATTCATTGCACTGTCTACCTTTGATGTTAAAATCATAAGTCAGTCTATTTTCTTTTAGAAAATGCAAAAGGTAGATTTTCACTTCAAAAATCAGGGTGTACTTTCACTGTATGTAAAAAACCATAGTTTTAGAATAGTTAGGAGGAAACGTGATGTAAAATCTGTCTATATTCCTGTAACGTTTTGTGCAGGGTTTCAGAGATGAAACACCTTTTAAAGAAGAACTTGTTGATGAACCACATTTGGACTTGGGAAGGTCATTTCAGCTTTCTCAAAATGACGATGAGGATGAGAGAGAGTCCTGGGAGATGTGTGAATTCCTGAAACCCAGAACAGAAGATATGGATGAAGAACGGGAAATGCTGGTGGATGAGGAGTATGAAGAAGATTCGGACTTCCTGAAATATAAAGCATCCTGTGGACAGAAGGCAACTTCAGACAGGAGCCTCGATACAGAACGATGGGCAAAGCACCTGGAGAGTACTGAAATACAAGACTTGGGGTCCAGTGTTGATTTAAGTCCAGAACAGTCCCTGGAATATCCATTCAGTAAAGATGAGATGGTAAGGAATGCTGTGCTGGTCTCAGTGCTGTACCCTGACCATGGAACCCAGACCTAAGGGCAAACTCCAGACCTAAACTCTGTTTAATTTAATTACTTGGGTACCTCTGACAGAAACTTTTTTTACGTTTTGGAAGGTTCTTTTGCTTACTTATTGGATGTATGTCAGGAACAGCAGAATGTCACTTCATAGTTTTAATGCTCCAGGGGCTTCACTGAAAGGAAGTGAAATTTTTAATCCACATCAGTTCCTTGAGCCAGATGATAGTGCAGTTGAGTGAAAGAGTGAGTGGAAGCAATTGTAACAAGGATATTGGTGGATAAAGGAGTAGGAGAAGACTACTGCTTCAGGTAAATTGCAGAACTCCCATTTATATGTCCTTCTCAAGTATTCTGAGAGTTATTTTTTCCTTCTGATTCTTTGATCATTCCCTTACCAAAGAAAAAAGTGATAATATCAGCCTCCCATGCACCAGCTTCTGAGATGTGTGTTTTTATATGAAAAAACTGCAGTGGAAAAGGATTTAACATCACAGCCACGGAGAACTTCAGGTTTTCTTTGGCTTGTCCCCTTATGCCCTATGTACAAAAACAGGCTAAAATGCAGCTTCTACTGAAAGTTTTATATCAGAGTGCACAATAATAAATTTATATATTTGTTACTTATAACCAACAAATGAGCAAGAGTAAAGAACTTTTTGTCTGAATTACATTGAGTAGAAAGATACAGTTGCTTTATATTGCAATTGCATGTAACATTTTTCATGCCTCTTCTTAATACAGTACATAAATGAGGAGTTAGTATTTAAATGAGCAGTTAGTGTTTCATAGTTACACATTTTTTCAGCTACATTCATATTTATTCAGGTATGTTTGCTGTAAAAATTAATGTTCCTGTCAAATACCTCTGTGTAAGTTAATACCATTGCTTTCTAACTTTAATTACTTTTCTTCTCCTCTGTGAAGTGTGAAGAAAATGCTACAAGGTCATTGTTTCCTGGAAAAACAGCACACAGTGGCTACCAAAAAGACATATTTGATACTGAAACTACTCAGTCAGAAGAAAAAAGTAAGATGGATTTAGGTTTGTGAGAAGCTTTTTTTTTAATCTTATAATTTCATATTTACAAATTTAAACTTTATATCAAAACACAAATTCTTTCAAATAGTACAATATTTAAATGAAGACTTTTGCAGGCTCAACACAGTCTGGATTTAAATAGGTTTCAGCTTTGTAATCTTTATTCCTCCTCCAGGTTTGGGCAGGTTTAGATTAGAAGTTAGAAAGAAATTCTTTAATCAGAGGGTGGTGAGGCCCTGGCATAGGTTACCCAGAGAAGCTGTGGCTGCCCCATCCCTGGAAGTGTTCAAGGCCAGGTTGGATGGGGCTTGGAGCAACCTGGGATAACGGAAGATATCTCTGCCAGGGGCAGGAAGTTGAATGAGATGAACTTTAGGGTTCTTTCCAATCCAAACCATTCCATGATTTCACAGTCTTTACCCACAGTTGTCACAAATGAGAGTGAAATCGGCTGACAGCTTTGTCCTGCCTGTGGAAATCACTTTATTCTGTGTAGCTGATGTCCTCAGAAGGACTCTGTGCATAAGGAAGATAGCTCATTGCCGTAACCTCTGTCAGGAATTTTTCTCAGTCACTTTTGAATGCTAACTGTATAGATTTTTGCACTTAGAAAAATGGTAGATCATCAGGGAAATAAATTTATCAACCTGCCTGAAGTAACACTCCCTGGCTGGGAGGAAGGAGGTTGGGCTGTTTCCTGGCTTTGTCACCTGCAGCTTGTGCAGCAGCCACTGTGTGCGAGCTGCAGTGACAGACTGGAGCTCTGGTGGTTCCATTAATGTTGATGCTTCTGTCACCAAAATGACATCAGTCTTCCTCAGCATGACGGGATTCTGTGCTGGGGCAGGGCTCTGCTGTCCCTGCCCAAAGGATAGATTCACTATTCCTAAGCATGTGTTTTTGTGAGAAGCATCTGACATGTAATTTGTACCTAAGAATGTCTGAGTTCCACAGAGATCTGACGCTTCCTGTTATTACTTTACTGTGTGTACATCAGAAGCAAAATGCTATAAAAAACTGGTTCGTGTGGTTTAAATTTCCTTCAAAAATAAATGTTCTGTATCGCTAAGCCACCTGATCATCACACAACATCCACGTTTCATAGAATTATAGAATCCTAGAATGGTTTGGGTTGAAAGGGACCTTCAAGTTCATCTCGTTCCATCCCTCTGCCACAGGCAGGGACACCTTCCACTGGACCAGGTTGCTTCAAGCCCCGTCCAACCTGGTCTTGAACACACTTGGAACCTGGTGAGCTAAGGGGTTTATTTTCAAGGATGATAACTGGTCAGTGGAGGGACAGAGGAAGTAAAAATTCTCATCTGCCCCTTTTCATCTTCAGGGACAAAGCTTCGGATTGACTCTAAAGGACCTAGGCTTGGTGTTGATTTGGAAGCTATTGAAAAGGAAGAGCTAAAAAGAGAGAATGATGTTTTCTCTAAGAACCTGGAATCTGGGAGAGTAACCTCCTTAGCTCAGCCTAGAACCGCATCATGCAGGTATGGAGAAATACTTCAGGTTCTGAAAGACTTTCAGTTAAACTGTCTTCTTGCTTTACTTATTTACTTTACTGACTCATCATTAAAGGCTGTGTGAAATGCTAAGATACGTTGATGACTTTTGCCCAAGGAGCTGAAGTTTGCCTTAAAACCTTCCCATGTTTCCTCCCCTGAGTACTGGGCAGAAAGATGTGAATGACTCTGCCACCTCCTTCACTTACTCCACAGTGAGAGGAGTGTGGATGTGTCCTGGAGGAGGGGGATGTAGCCTTTACAGCAGCATTGTTCTCCCCTTAGCACCTTACTTTAGCTCTGTCCTCTTGTTTTTCCCTTTCCTTTGTTCTTCATTTTGGGAAGAACAGTTCAGCCATGGCTGTCAGGCCTCTGCAGGAAATCTTAGTCTTGCCAGTGGTACTCAGAAACCTTGAGCTGGCACTGGTTGTGAATATTTGCCTTACCTGTCAAGTGTCCCAGTCTTTCCACAGCAGTTTTGGGTGAGTGGGTAGTGGAACTTTTGTAGCCTGTTAATTCCAGTCGTCAGTACTTCCCTAATTCATCTGTAATCTCCCCTTAGAGGGAAAGCAGCTCAGCAGTAGGGTGAGGGGATTATTCTGTAGGTTTGGAACACACAGGATCTGTTCTGTTCTCCCAGTTGCATCATGATGTGCTTTCTGGTCAGCTAGGCTGGTTTTGGCGTGTTTATGTCCCTCTCTAAGCATCACAGCATATTTATCAGAAAGTAAATGTTAAATTGCTTAAATAGTCATTTCAAATGAGTAAATGCAGTGCAGATTTGTATATCACAGAGCAGCTTATAAATTTGGTCTGCCCATCATGTTTATTTCTGGAGCATTCCTGAAGTACATTTAAACCTAAATACAAAAATTCCTGTCTAGTCTGTTGACTCTGTACATTTGGTTTAAACTGGACAGTGTGGGAAGGTGTTGCTGTCTCACTGCCAGATACAAAATATGTAAGGAATTGTGACCTGGCATGGGTGATGCCTCTTTCGTTTTTTATTCTTCCCCTCCCTCTGCCCCAAATTAGTGAATTACCCGAGAGAGAAGAAGGAGAAGGAGAAGAAACTCCAAACTTCAGCCACTGGGGACCACCACGGACGTATGTTCATATAATTACATTATTCCTTCCCATTTACCTTATGTCTTTTTTTCTGTGAGCCCGATTAGTTCTCATTGGTTTTTTTATTCCCCTCCTCTGCCTGTACTTTTAGGGTACTTGTGTACCTTGGGCTTTCCTAGATATAGTGAATTTTTAACAGATGTTTCACAGAATTATGCCTTCTATTTATACAGCTGACTTGGGAAAGCTTGGCTGGTTTACACTGTGGATGACCTACAAGTTCTTGCTCATTTAATAACTATTAGGTGTGAACAATGCACATAGTGCTGCTGTCTCCCTTTCCACGAGTTCCCTGCTAAAATCCATGGCACAATTCCAAATTGCCAGGCTAACTTTTAGCCACATCCTTGTTGTATTGTTAACATTTTTAGGTGAATTGTTTTTATGGTCCTAAGTAAAATATGATCAGAAAGTTCCTGCTTAAGCTGATTAATACAGTCAGTGTTCAGAAAGTTGTATGAAACACTTTATTAGTTGTCTAGTGTGCCTCTTGCAGGGCTTCCCATTTCCAGACAATTTGCTCAAGCTGAAAGAGGATGAGTGTTTACTTAAAGATCTGACTTTCTCTGAAATAAAAGCCTCTGCCCAGTGGACCTGGATTGGCAGCAGAATTTTGTTCTTTTTGTGGGGTGAAATCTGTTCAGGGTAAAAACTTAACTCTGTTGAGAGCATTCTTAGGCTTCTGACTTTATCTCTTTATTAAATCTCCTTGAAAGACCAGGAGCTTACATTTATTTAAAGATTCACATTTATAGTTTAAAAAACTGTTTGAAGTTGTTAAACTACCACATGTATTTTTTTCAGTGTTGAGATCTTCAGAGACCCTCACGTGTCTCTTGGAATCAGTATTGTTGGTGGACAAACTGTCATAAAGCGCCTGAAGAATGGAGAAGAACTTAAAGGGATCTTTATCAAACAAGTTTTGGAAGACAGCCCAGCAGGAAGAACCAAAGCTTTAAAAACTGGAGATAAAATACTTGAGGTAAATGGCGATAAACCTACCTTTTAGTCTAAGAAATAAAGATTGACTCAAACAGCTTTGGGAGGAGAGACAAAATACTGCCACCACTTCATGAAGTATTGACAAAACTGTGTTTTGAAAACCAAAAGAAACCTCTGGTGGTGTCTTTTTCTTTTTTTCTAAGGTCTGACTGTGGAGCTCTTTTAACATTCTCCTTTATATTTAAGAAAAGGCATGTCCTGGTGTCTGAGGGGAAATGAAAAAAATGGGAGTGCCCTCTTCCCATATAAATGAGTAATAAGTTATATTATGTAAGTTATATATAACTTATAAGCATAATTTTAACACAGAGAAGAACATGGGCTCTTCATGGTGAAATATGGGCGGTTATTTTGTGTGTGTGGATTTAGAGTAGGTAACTGATTACCTGCTACTTGGGGCAAGTCCCTGATTCTGGCAGGTGATGTGGGGGAAAGTGTCATTCCTGCCTTTCACCTCTGGCTCTGTGTTGATTTTTCACTCATTTTTCTGCAAATTAATACTTCTGAATCTGGGTTCCCAAGCTGATAGTGCTGCTCAGATTTAGGTTACAAACAGGTAAAATCTGAAAGAGTTATATTACACCTAGCATTATGTAGCACTCTGACAATCTTATTCCTTATGTTTTTGTCTGGAAAAATTGTTTTGGGAGACGTATGGCCATCTTTTAATTATGAATTCTAAGTAATACAATTTTCCTTAAACCATTATGGAAACATACTTTACAAATCTGAACTGTTTTTTAAACCTTCCTCAGATACACTAATCTTCTGCAAGTGTGTGTGATCTCTTGCAATGACTCTGTACCTAATAAAAATAAACATTGTTTGTTAGGTTTCTGGGATAGATCTCCAAAATGCCACCCACGAGGAAGCAGTAGAAGCCATCAAGAACGCGGGAAATCCTGTTGTGTTTGTAGTTCAGGGTTTGGCTAACGTACCAAAAGTAAGTTTATTTCTATTTTTATTCCAAAACTTAATAAATGTTTAATATGCATCATATTTTAAGCTTGGCTCAACTCCTTTCAGCAAGTTCCACCAATTTTTTGTGTCCAAGGATGGATTCTTTCAGTTATAGACCAGTTGATTGATTGGTTACTTCTCTGGCCTGATTTGAAACCTCATTTCTCTGATTTACCTTGAATAGATATAAATCGGCTGACTAGGTGTTAATTCAGCTCTCCCACCTGTGTAATAAGAGTCTGGCCCTGTGTATTTAATTTGTCCGTATTTCATAATCTAAAAATATACTGTTATCCAGAGGAACAAAGGTGTAATTAAAATTAGGCAGATTCACACCAGCAGCTCCATGTAAAATGTGTCACCAAAGGGACCTGAAGTAGTTACTTAGGAGCAAGTTAATTTCCAGGAGATTTTAGGTATCTCTTCATCTTTGAGGTCAAGGCAAGAAATTTTTAAAAACCTGAGTAAGAATAGGCATGCAGTTCTACCTGCATTGAAGTACACACAGATATCCCAAATTTCTGTGTGCTTTTGATGTAATTTGCAAAGTTAATTGGGAATTTTGGTAGAATTTGGGGTTAGATATCAACCACTGAGCAGCAGAAAAAAGTATGGAATGTTTGTAAATTCAGGAAAATAATATAATTCATTAAATTCAGTAAAAGAATATAATTTAAAAACTGCATAGCAATACCCTTCTACATGGGGTAAAATGAAGAGAGTACTGGTTAACTTTGTCATTGTCATGATCTGATTTTGGATGGGTTTTTTGCAGTTGTAATGCTCTTTCTAATGTGTGTAATATACACTGTTTTTCAGGTGGTTGCTCCCGCCCATCCTAAGGGAATCAAAGTCAGCAAAGATCCAGATGCAGACAAAGAAAATAAGAGTGATAAGGTATTTATTCCATTCAAAGCTATACCCAAGTTTTCCTGAATCAAATGGTATAATAGCACATATTCTAACTCTGTGATAAGCTTCCTCTGAAATTAAATTTGAAGTGATTTGTTGAAATATCTTTGATTCTATGAATTTTTGCCAAATTTATGCCAAATACAAGGCAGGTTTCTGACAGATGTTCTGTGGGTGTCTGCTGGATGCTGAAACCCTGTACTTAGCACAGCTCCTCACTGTCATCTCTCTGAAGTACCTGTTTTGCTCCATGTGGAGGCAAATTGATTCTCTTTGTTCAGCAGAAACAGAGAAGTAGCAACATGTACACAAATAATATCCTTAATCTGAGGCTGGCTGAAATTCAGTAAAATCATGTTATAGGATAATTAAATCCACTGAGTCTCCTGCATTTCCCATAGCTGTGTAAAACGAGGAAATGACCGAGGGATCTGTAGCTGCTCAGCTAATTGTGAAGTGGTTACTGCACAGTGACTTCCAAATAACTTCACAGCAGTTTTAAAAGAGAAAAAATCTGGTATAAAACAGTGAATTTGTTTTAATGGCTGCAGTAAGGGAAAAAATTAATTTCTCATTCCCAGCCATGTCACTCTCATGGCCTGGTGATTTCCTGTGGGAATTGCCCTGACTGAGGAGTGTAGATCAGGTACTTTCAGAGTGTCAGAACTGGAGGAGCAGAGACAGAATTAATGCAGACACTAAGTTTTGCCTGGTGCAGTTTAACATGCCGACTACAAATAGGATGAACTTTTCATTTGATCCTACTCAGTACTCTGGGTACCTGAAAAGACCCTCTTGCCTCCAAAATTTTTCCTTTCAGGTACAGAAGCTACAAGGCTCAGTTATTCAAAAAAATCAAGAAAGGTGTTGAAGATATGCTTTCATGCCAGTGGATAATACGTCCAGTGAAGCAGTTACAATCCCCTTTTCTTGTTTTTTTAGTCTATATTTCTAATCTCAAAAGCTCTCATCCTCTTGCAATGTGCTGCCTTTAATCTCCAGCACTCCGGTGTGTCACGTTCTACAGCATTCCGAGGTTAAAGAGGGGGCCTCATCTTTTTCAGACCTTTTTCATCTGTTGGTGCTATAAACTGGTGGGTGGAATAAAGAGTTTCAGTGCATAAATATGTAGCTCCCTTTTAGCTTTGAACATTAATTCACAAAGCAGTCGTACTGCGCTTCCGAAGTGCCATCTCAGAGTTGGAAAGAGTTGCTATTAGTGGATTATTAGTCCACATCCCTATGGGGAATCAGTGATATTTCTAGTCCAGTCTTCAAAGTGTCACAAAAGAGTTTGGTTTGAAAGCAGCCTCATGCAGCTGGAAAACCTGCCTTTTCCTGTACCATGAGTTATTTTTTCAACACTGAAGATTTTGCCCGATTTGTTGATGTTTATCCTCCTCTGTTGATATGTTTGCTTAAAAATTATCACTTTATTTATATAAAACCACTTAAAACAATTGTGGACAAACCAGATATCAACATTATTTTGCTTGTTGGCTGTGTAAACTATGCTTTTGCCTTTGTGTTACTACAAGAAAGTGGTGTAATAGAGTAGTCAGGTAAAATTTATTCATCTGGCTTTTCAGTGGGGCAGGAGGGATGAGAGAAACTTGTCCCTCTGAACCTTGCAAAGAAACCATGGATAAGCTTAGGTGTCTCAAGTAATTTCAAACAGATCTTCTAACAAATGTTTAAGGTCTTAAAAAGCCAAAGGGTCAACATTTAGACTATAAGTTATTACTAAATTACAGTTATAATAAAGTGACTCATTTGTCATAGGCAGCTGAAAGGAAGGCTGCAGGTTTTCCATCTTTCTCTGCTCAGTAAAGTGGAACGTGAGCCCTCTCATGCTTCCTGGATCTTCCAGATTTTGCACAGTTCTACCTGTGTTGGCTTCAAAAAAGAAGTGGGAGGCACGTCTAGTGTATTACATACTTTTGGAAAACAGCTGTTGTATTTCCAAGTGGATTGAATTAATTTCAATTATTATTGCTTTTCTGTTTCAGCAGAAAAAAGCGTTGCAGCACTTTCTCATTATGTTTTTTAAGTGGATGAGATGGTAGTTATCTTACCTCACCAAATTTTCCACGTAGCTTGCAGTGCAGCTTCTTAGTTACAGTATTCTGTACAAATTTAAGCTCAAGATTTTAAAAATCCGTACACAGGTTCAGCTTTTGTTGCACACAGTGAAAAAACATTATCGTGGGTTTGCTGTTTGGGTGTCGTGTCATATTTCCCAGCTGTAGAAGAAATTAATTACGGACATTGTGGGTGCTCTAATGGCATCTTGTCCACGGTGTTCCCTTTCTAAAGTGCATCCTGCTATTAGTAGGGTTGCAAGGGATGCAGCTCAGCATCATTCAGTGAAATCACGTTGCAAACTAAGGCAGGATCCAGTTCCTGGGAGCTATAAAACCAGTTGCTCGGCCAAAAAGTGCCTTCATTAGAGTCAGAGCCTGCTCTGTATTCCTGCCATGCGCCGCTATATGCATCATTATAGGAGCTGCCTGTATTTATGTGAGGTAATAGAATTTTATTGTGAGATATAATTCAAAATCCTTATTAAATTTAAGCCAAAATAGGGATGAACTATGATGTTTAAATATTCATATATGGACTAAGAGGTTTGAGTTCTTATTTTATATGTAAAAGTTCGACGTTTAACAGCACCAGACAATTTTGTTATTGAGTAATAAGAAACAGGGTGCAATTTAATGTTTAACCCTTGAATAATGTCCACACTTTCATGTTTATGACAATACACAAGTATTTTGTCAACAAGTAAATGTGTATGCATAATTGTGTTTTATTTTCTTTTTTTTAATGTTCAGTGTCACTTCTAGTTCTGCTTTCTTGCACAAAAAGCCTGTGCTGCAGAATTTAGCATTGTAATTAAGTGCTGTGTCTGTGCACGTACAGTGACAATAGACAATAGGATTTTTTTCGTGTGCAGGGAGGTTACAAAACATGTAACTGTTTGTCTTTGAATCCATCAGAGAAAATATGGGGCTCCACCTCCCATGAAACTGCCACCCCCTTATAGAGCCCTTGAAAGGCTGCACGCAGAGGAAGCTCTCGTGGATGAAGAGGAGGATGAGGATGCTTGTGCAGAGAGTGAGTAGTGCATAATCATTGCATCAGATTGCATTTGTGGAACTCAATCAGACTGTGATAAAACCTGTCTGCCATTTATTGTTGTGTTATGGGCAGTAGTGCTCAGTGTGGCTGTAGCATCCAATCCTCCACCTGATTTGTGACTTAGATCATCTTCTATTCCCAGCCAGGCTCCTATAGCTCAGCTCTTCCGAAAAGATACAGGAAGGGCTCTGCTTATTGTCAGTCTAAAAATGTCTAAGCCACGTCTAGAGGACTTGCTTGGGCAAGGCAGATGTTATGTTTTACTGTTGTAAATACAGTGTTAGTTGAGCAGTCATAGGTTGAGAACCACTGGTGCATAATCCTTGTCCAGAAATCCTGCACATGATTCCAGACAGTGTTGTTCAAGCAAGATAATTTCCTTAGAAAAAAATATCTGCTAACTTATTTTTTTGTACTTTACTGAAAAAAGGACCCTTTTTTTTTTTTTGTAGCACCTTTTATGTGAAAGGTTCTGCAATTCAGGTTTTGCTGTGAATTACAACAACATGCACTCTGTGAAAGAGTAGGGACCTAAAGAGTAGGATGCAGTGGAACTTGAGAACTTCTGGCAGCATGACTTAGATTCTAGCATACTGCTTTGAGAATTACAACTTTGGTTAAATGGAATATTATTATCCATAGCTTATTTTCCAGTAGAATATTTAGAAATACTAGAATTGTAGTTAGGAGTCCTAAATTACTTTCTGAAATAAGTTACCTTCTGTTTTTTATCTTTATGCTCTTTTGTATCAAATCAGCAGAAAGGTGGGATAAGGCCTTGAGCAGCTTGGGACTATATGATATTTAAGGTCCCTTCCAACCCCGTAGCACTCTACGATTCTCTGTGGGCTTTTGTGGGTGTTTGGTTTGTATTTTTTTGCTACAGTGTTTTTTTCCTCATCATCTTTTGTCTTGGAGAGGTTTTTGTTTGCCCTGGTTATGGGTCAGCCAAAGCAGAGAGATGCCTTTGTAGGTTTTGACCTTAAACCAACTGTGGCTCCCATTCAGAGTGGAAGCCCTTAACTTGGGGCCTGCTGGTGGGAAAGCTCTTCCAGCTGCTCTTGCTGATTTCCTTGGCAGTGGTGTGCTATTGAAGCTGAGATAATTAATGAGTTTGGTTGGTTTGTCACTTCTAGGGCTGCTTTGGTGGAGACGAGAAGGATTCTGTAAGGTTGTTCTCATGGAAACAGTAGTGGGGGCAGAGGAGGAGTGTGTTCAGGTCTGCTTCTGTTGCTTTGAGGGAAAACTGTGAGCTCTTGAACTGAGATACTTCCAGAATTCCCCCTTACTGAGTTTGTCATCCCACTGGTTTGAAGTATTCCACATAGTTACCTCAGGAAGGTTTTCCACTGTTTCTGTGGGGAGTGGTAGTCAGGGAGGAATATTTGACTGCAGACTCTGGGGATGTTGAATTGAATTTATCTTGAGCTTTCAAACAGACTAAGTAAAACTCCAGTAGTAACAAACTAATTTCAGCTCATTATTAAAGTTATAATTCCCAGTTAAAGGATATGTGTGATAAGTAGGCTGACACCTGAGTTATCTAATTAGGATATGCCTCAATCCAAGAGCTTGCTAGACCTCAGTTAAGACTTTGCTCAGAAATAATTCCTTATTCATGGGCTTGGTCATTTTTTAGCTGTTCTGTCATCCCTAATGATATTGCCGGCTGAGTCTGAAAGCGCAAAAGGTAAAGCTACTTCTGATATTAAATTCATCAATCCTACCAACCTTGGCAGCAGCACACAGATCTGTTCAGAGGAATCTCCTTTTCTCTCCCCTTTTTACTGACTGTAAATGTTTTACAATAGCCATCTTTTCCATGAATCTCGGAAAACCAAGACGTGCATTTTCCATTTTATTTTCCCCCCACCTCATTCTTTTTCTTTCAAATAAAAAAAACAGGCTAAGGAAGCTTAAACTAAGTTTGTGCCTCAACCCCTGAAGTAAAAAGTAAGTTAGAAATGATCCAACTGTACTTAATGACATTAAGCATCTCAGCAGCTGTGGAATGGGCTTTTACAGAGTCCCTATTCTGTGATCACTTGAGAAACAAAGTTTTCTCTGTGAATTCCAGTACAGTATTGTTTTTGTGAACTGCTTGATGTTCATAACTTCTGTCCTGATTCTTGAGCACCTTTTCCAGAAGTCTCAACCCAGGCCAGCACTTGTCTTTTTAACACTGTCCATTTGCATGTTCGTATGGATCTGTTCCTTGCCTATTTACCCTACTAATTCTACTGATTTTGTAACTTTAATAATAAGTGAACAGGTGAGGTAGATTTATTGTCTTCCTTATTTAGAAGATAAGGTATCTTAAAAGGACGGTGTGGTGTCAACCTAGGTAAATTCACATCATAACCACTCCTTCTTTCATTTGCTTTATGTAGTTCTCCATCTCTTTCATAGCATGGAAGGCCTTGGAGGGCATTTTGAGGTGAGACAACTGTTAAATCTGTCCTCTGGTTGTGCTCCTGATGGATTTTATTTTCTTTTTTAGCATTCTTATTAATACAGCTGCAGTGTCACAAACCTGCTCATCAGTTTCTTTCATACTCCAGAAATACTTTACGTGCTCCCCTTGACATTTTTTCTCCTTGTTTGTCACTTCTTTGAACCCGTCCTCTCGTCTGTTGTCTCAACGTCCTTCATCATTCCCCAGATTGAAAATGAAAGCAGAGCATTGTTAGGCTTCCTGCCACGTTTAGAAATTTTTTCTTTCCTTTCTGTCCCATCCATACTGCCTCACAGTCTCTGTGTTTTGTCTGTTTTCTCCTTAAAGTGGCTGAAAAACCTTTTGGTATTGATTTAATCTCCCCTATGGGAGCTAAATCCACTTGCCTTTTGGCAACGCTCCCTTTTATTCCTGCTTTTCCACTACTGAAACTGTAGCTTTCATTGCTGACTTGTTGGAACAAACAGTAATTTCTTGTAGATGTTTTCCCTTTTCCTTTCAAGGGCTGTTTTTGATCCAAAAAGGGCGAATCCTTGTTGGGAATAGAACTGTGAAGTCCCTCTTGGTCAAGAGAAACTCCAGACACGTCCTCCATGTTTCTGTGGTTTGAGAAATTTAAAGTTCCAGCTGCTTTGTTGGGGTTTTTTTCAAATGTGACTTCTTGCACCCAAGACTCTTAAGTTTCAGATCTGCTTCTCATTTTTATTTCTCTTTCATACCACCAGTACTTCCAATATTATTTCCTAAGTTCTTAGATAGTTTTTCCTGGACTTTGAAGGCAAGTTGAAAATAGTATTTCCTCTTGTTTTATTTCTTCTAGTGACGCTGTTAAATCTTTATCAGTATCCAGCTCTAACTTTGTGTGACATGGGTTTTGTTTTCTCTTTGCTTTGACTTTGCTGTTTTAGGGCTTTCAGTTTATGCTTCAAAACAGTTTTTGTACAAGTTGCACTGTGTGCATCCTGCTGCAAAAGGAGCCTTCAAAATCCTTTATCTTCCAGACCTGAAAAGATTACAGTTACAACATAGGTTTGGAGTTATTCTTTCCCACACTTGTCCATGGCAGAGGTTATTTTGAAGAAAGAAGTTTTTTTAAACTTCCCAAACCTTAAAACCATAAGGTTTTGAATAGAATTTTTTTTTTTAATCAAAACAAGTAAAAGAAGGGGAGAACATACAAAGGAACTATTTGTACTTGGAGCAGCTGTGCTGTAACTGCATCAATAGGCATTGGTGTGTTTTCCTGGAGCGGGGGATGGCTGGAGGTGTGCACTAAGAATCTGCTAATGGACTAATGTGCACCCCGTTGTGGCCTATTGCTATAATGAGGGGTTGGTAGTAAAAAGAAGCAGAGGAAATGGATGGGCAGAGTAGTTTGTAATGGAATGTTTCATAAGGTTTTCCTTGGGGGAATTCATAACTGTACAGTTTAGATAGACTTTTGTAACTGAGTTGAAGCAATCATAAATTAGATAGGAAAGGCCTTAAAAGCTATTCTAAGAAAACTAAAAAGACAACTGTTGAAAGAACTTGAAATCCTTAGTTTCAGTTGCTGTTACATTTTTAGTAAAATCTTTTGTCAGCTGGTTGACTGAGATTGATCTGGTTGGTTTCAAATAAGTTTAAAATCATAAAAATAGATAATAGTAAAAAATTTGTGGAATTTAGCTTAGATAATGGACTAAGCTACTGCTGTGCTCAGACTTCCTGGCTGCAAAGGTATTAAACTGTATCTAATAAGGGGATAATAATGCCCCCTTCCTTTTATTTTGTCTCTAGATAATGTAGAAATCAATGAAGCTATAGGAAAGCATAATGATTTATCCGCCTAAAATGCTTTTTGTGGTTGGCTGTTTCTCTACCAAAGCAAGAGATTTGAAAACTTCTCTAGTATTTGACTCTTCATTTGTTACTGTGAGGGTGGTGAGGCCCTGGCACAGGTTGCCCAGAGAAGCTGTGGCTGCCCCATCCCTGGAAATGTCCAAGGCCAGGTTGGACGAGGCTTGGAGCAAGCTGGGATGGTGGAAGGTGCCCCTTGAGGAAGGTACGGTCAAGTATATGGGGTGTGCAGAAGCAGGATCTCAGGAAATATCTGTGCACTGCTGTGAGTGAGGATGTGAACGTGATCATCAGCACTTTAAAAGCACCAGAATTAGTAACAAATTACTGAGTAAAAGCAAACCCACTTATAATATAATTCCTGGGTATCTGGCTGTTTGGAGTCTGTTTTATGCACAGCTGTTCTAAAATAAAGGAAGAGCGGCCCTGAATTTTGCTTTGATTTGGGAGGGGGGATCACCAGAAAACATTGATCTTCAGTTGAGGCAGCTCACGTAGCCAAACACTGCCTCTCCAATAGATGTCACTGCAATCAACAGCAAATAGAGATGATGTTCAAAGAGGAAGATGTAGCTTGGAAGAAAAGGCTTCAAGCTTTGTGAAAATAAAATACTGAAAAAGTAGTAATTGTAGTATTTAATTTCCTTAAATATAGTAACAAGTGTATCTAATAGGGTGGATTTCCAAAGACCATGCAAGAGCCAGGATTAGATAAATAGAGCAGACACTTTCATTTTTCAGCTCTGTGTTAATCTCTATTTAATGTGACTCTGTACTGTTAATCTTCTTTTCCTATTCTTGTTCTGACCCATAATTAGCTTGAATATGTAGGTTTTGTAACCAGCCCTAAAATCATATCCAGAACATGCTGGGCAGATCCATGAGCTGCTGTGCCACATGAGGATGGATGAGGGAGTTGGTGTCATTGTAGTTTGATGTTGTGGGTTAGTTTGGGGTTTTGTTATTGGGCTGCTTTCTTTACTGTATTTGTGAATCACATGCACAGTTATCATCTGATGAAGTATTGCAAGAGGAAATTACATTTTTGATGAAGTAATAGTAAAATTGCAGCTGGGACTTCTTGTGGTTTTTACTGTGTGCTTGACATAATGCACTGAACAGATGGCTGTGTGTGTGCTGTGAGACATATTCTAAAGGAAGGACAATGAACTTTAAAAATGAACAAATTAATGGTATTAACGAAATAACTGAGTATTTTGAGTTGGTTTAAATGTAACATTTGGAAGAGAGAATTAGTAGGGACTTCCCAAAATAACTAAGTATGTTTATAAATTTAGAGAGAGATTTTATCTTTGCTTTTTTTAATTACTAAATGAAGGATTTTGAGTCTTTTCAGTGTTTCAGTTCAGCATTCATTGCAGTGAAACTAATACTGCTTGTTTAGGGTTTCAGCAAAATACAAGTTATGATGAAGTTTGAGCCTTTTTGTGCTTATAATGACAGATTGGTGGTTTTCTGACAATAAACAAAAACAAAACAAGCAAACCCTATGCCATGAACACATATCAGTGTGGGGAAACTGCACGATTTGCAGCACTGGGAAATAAGGGATTTAATGAAGCTATTTGACTAAGAGAAATTAGTTTTTAACCCCTGCAGCTTGCAAGGAAAGGATGCTCAGGATAAATAACATCATTAACTGCTCCTTTGCTATGCAGTGGGTCGTTAAGCAGGAAGGTACCTGCAGTTCCCAGGGATATAAACACACATTGGAGGTGACTCGTGTTTGGGGATGGAGATGTCATTCGGATGCTGGCAGAGTGAGCCAGAGCACAAACAGCAGCTGAGAGCATCCGTGGGTCAGATGTGGGAAACCAGGGATCTGCTGCTCCCTGCATACTTCCATAGGCAGCTCCCATCCGCGGGCAGATGTAACTGTGAGCTCGTGGGCAGCCTGAAATTAATATAATTGATGGCATCTCATAATAGAAACAGACAGACGGTTTGCCCTTAAGGAGAGAAAAATCTCAGGAAAATAGGCCCAAGGTCGTCAGAAGAAAGACAAGCCCTGAGTCTGTGTGTGATGAGGATTTGAGCTGCTTACAGCATTGAATGTTTGTCAGGAATGCAGATATCCTGAAGCACATGCTGGTACAGCAATGGTACAAGGGGGTTTCCCAGGTAAGGATTCGCATCTATCTTTATATTGTGTTTGTTCCCAGCAAGTAATTTCTAAGTATTTTTACTGATAATTTAGAACTAGTAAAGTGCCGGAGAAAGAAAATAACAGTAGAGATCTTTTTTTTTTTCCCCCTCAGTTTGAAGCGTGGACATATAGCATGATTGGAATATTGAATGCATTTAATGTCTTTAAAATATTTTGTCTTGTGTTTGCTTTTAAATCATTGTTTCTGTGTATGTTAGTGCTTAACATTCTTATATACAAAACTGACGTGAGCACACAGTGCTTAAAGTATAAGAATTCCCAGCATTAAATTTCCTGCTATATAGAATAATCTACTCTTCCATAACTGTTATTGTAATGCAGAGACAGATGGCTGAATTTTCTTCACTTTGCTTGTTAAGAATGTGTTAGGTAAATGTTTTTAGACTAAAATAAAAAGCTGCTGGGAATCTAAACTGAATATTCAGCATTTTCATGGTAGAAGGAGGCAAAGCAAGAATAAAGCATTGTGATAGTAAACAAATGAGCTGTTTGCAATGAAAGATAATCTAATCTTTAAATATTGCATTAGATTGCATTTGTTCTTAGGTATGATCTTTTCTTCCAGCACAAGCCAGGTATCCAGAGAATAGCACAGAAATGCTCAGCATGAAATACACTGATTTGATGTTATAAGGTTATTACATTATTATTGTCTGAGGCACAGTGCAGGTGGCTGATGTTTGGAATCTTTGATCTTATTCAGGTGTTTCAGATAAGTAATTTCATGTAACTTGCCAATAGAAGGTAATGCCTGTGGTATAAATCTGTATACACAGGTACAAACTTGTTAAGAGAGGATAATACAAGTAGATCTTTATATTGAAGTACACTTAATATCACTGCAATGACTTGCAACTAAAAATATGTTAAAAGGATGTAAATATTGAAATAAATAAATAAAACACCAGCTCTTAAAAGGTGGTTATGTGTTTATATTCCTGACTAATAATCTGATTTTCAGATAGGAAGAGATCTTTTGTCATTACCGTCATAAATGATGTTGCTCCACTGCACAGAGAAAAAGAATTGAAAAGAAAACTCTACAGTGCCTCATGTCTTGCCCAGACTAGCACAGCATTGCTTCTAGTTAGCATACAGAGCAGATTATTTGCATAATAGCTCTGTTCCAAAATGGTCTGCTTGGTTTAAGCAGAAGCTGATCCCAGTATGTAGTGGAGTAAGGCTCTACAGAAGGGAAATATAAAAATGTTAAATGACAATAATTTTATTCTTTACAGATATTACCTAGTTTTCCACAGTATTGCAGCAATTGAGACAGCTGTCCAGAATCACTTCTTGAACTGTTTGAGGAAGTTGAAATTATCTTTTGCTGCTCAGTCTGAAGACTTGATTCTCCCTTGTTCACTGTAGTGGCTTAGGGGCTGGTCATCAATTTGAGCAGGTGTGTAATTGCTCTTTATCATGATAGGTGGCTTTTAAAGAGCAATTCAGAGTATTTATCTGTAGGTGCTGCCTGCAGTACACTGTGACAGGCTAGTAAAAATTTGCTTTATGCCTTGTAGTGGCCATGCGTGTGTTGAAAACTATTTGAAAGCTAATGACATTAGGAAGGAAATGTATATACAGATATGCTTATATATTTATGTGTAAAAACCCACTGTCTGCATCAGATGAACACCTCTATTTTATCAGCAAATTCAAAGTACTTTTGCCATACTGACATAAGTAGAGTTGTGACAGCTGGCTAAAGGGCAGGTGGTTCTTTCTGCTACCCCAGAAGTAATAATGAGCCTTTTATAATCAGTATAATGACATGCATGTCTGTTTGCTTCATCAGTGCTTGGAGGTTGTGGCCTGTGCTTCTCTGTCTCTGGTTCTCCAAAAAGTTATTAGAGGAAATGTTACAGTACTGAGGTTGCCCAGAGAGGTTGTGGACTCCTCATCCCTGGAAGTGTTCAAGGCCAGGTTGGACAGGGCTTGGAGCAACCTGGTTTAATCGAAGGGGTTTGGAATGAGATGAGCATTAAAGTCCTGTTCAATCCAAACCATTCTAGAATTACAGATCCAGGAGCAGAGTTGATGTTGGCATCATATTCTGATGTTGTTTTGAGAACATAAGGGAGAAGGGGAACAAAAAGGGAGAAATGGGGTTTGTGAGTTAGAACATACAACAGGGGAACAGGACAGTTGAGGGGACTGTTTGGGGTCGTGGTCTGCAGGAAGGACAAGGCTTAAGTGTGGGGGAGGGCCCCACTCTTCCTCATGTCTTAGTGCAGACAGACCAGCACTGAGCAAGAAGCCACTGCCATCCAACAGCAGCAGGTGAGCAAGCCAAATTTGGGAATTCCTGCTCAGGTGATGAGTGTACAGGGGACAGAGCTACAGGTGAATTATGTACATTGCTCTAAGTCAGAAGTGGTAAACCTTGTTGTCATATCATTTTGTGATTGTTCTGTAGATACCAAGTGCTTTTAGCAGTTGAGATTTTTGGTTTGGTTTTTTTTTTTTTCAATACTTCAGGTGGTTTCAGGGGCGTTTGTATATCTCTTAAATGAAAACCATGTGCATTACCTGCTCCAGGTTTATAAATATTGATTTGTTCTTTCTGCCATTTCAGAATTGTAGGCTTAAGTAGCATTTTTTAACCTGTAAATGTTAAACTTTTCTAGTATCTTGTAGTATCTGTACCTCTACAAAGGTACAGACTTCCCACTCTATAGTGGTAGAGGTACAGATACTCTATAGTGGGAAGTCATCAATTCCATGGTGTGATGGTCCTGGGAGTATTATGAGATATTTTACATAAGTTCCCATACTTGTAATGTCCTGTTATTTAAGAGCTGAACCACATCACTAATTTGGATGGAAATGCCAGAGGATATGAAGGCACAAGGAATTTGCTTGTGTGTGCACGTACAGTTATGGCTCTTAATGCAGTGCTTGTGAGAGCAGAGAGGTATTGCACCTTCCAAATGGTTTCTAAAGATACTGTGCTGCTGAGTTTCCATCCCTCCAGGTGCTCTGAGAGTAGACAGCAAACAACAGCATTTGCTGTACCTTGAAACAACACCAAAGTGTATCCTATACTACTGCAGTGTGAAATGGCCCTTAAATTTGTCTGGCAGAGTTATGACTGTTCTGTAACATAGACACTGGGGCCACTCAGCCACAGCAGAACAGGTGGATGCCCATGGAAGGAGGGGATGAGATTCCCTCGGTGCTGGAGCCTCCTGCCCCCTGTGCCAGGCTCATCTGCAACTTGGACCTTCAAATCTGGACATTTTTCTGCACTGAATTATAAACTTTAATGCAAACTGTGATCTGAACCAGCACCTTTTTTTTTTTCCAAGTGTTTGGCAAAAAAATCTGCTTTAAACCCATAACGTTTGGCTGTAATTTCCTCCATTTTGTCACCTGTTATTCTTCTAAGGGATATAACAGGTTATTTAAGGATTAATACAGTATCACTTTGTTGTGCATCATTAATGGATTTAAATAGACACTTCTGTAATTTAACAGCAAGAGTTTGGTTCAGGATTGGCTTGTTAGAACTATAAATGATGTGATTTCTAAAATATTGTTTGTATAGAAGATGTGATTCTTTAAATACTGTTTTTTGAGGGCGGAGAGCCATTGACTGACCAGCCTGCAAGTGTGGTATGTAGCGAGGTATCGCTGAAGGGCTGAGAGAAGAGTGGAGGGGGGAAAAATGACATGAGACAGGGATGTGATGGATGAGGGAGCAAGCAGAGCTGTATGCGAGGATGAGCAGGGGCAGCTAATGAGCGAGGGCCAAGGAAGAGGTGCAAAGGGATTTTGTGAGGAATGGGGAGTTCAGTGAAGCCTTTCGGGGGCAGAATGCTGTGGTCATTCTTTTGTGTGTGCAGGAGGCATACTGTGGTGACGTACAGGGGCAGGACTGGCACAGTGACATGTGTCAGGAACAGTGCTCGGAAGGGCAGAGTGAGCAGCACCAGCAGCAGCTGCTGATGGATGACTCCTGGCATCGGAGCAATCCAACGGGATAACCCTTCTGGCATCCCTGGATGGGGCTGTATAGCAGCCAGTTGGTACATCTGCTCTAGCCCCTCCTGCTCGTCCCTTGACAGCCATGTGTTGGCAGAACTCCTCCTCTGCCTTTTTGGCTGATTTCTGGACTCGGAAGAGCCGTTTTGAGGGAGGACAGAGGTACCAGTTGGGTACCTCCCATCAGGGCTTGAGTGCAGAGTTGTGAAGATTTTAATGAGTAGTTCTGTGAGTGCTGTAGCTAATGAAGTTAGATTCCTACAGATTTGTGTCTCCCATTTGCCTGACTTGGGTGTTGAGGAAGGTGTGAGCTCTGATTTAAGCTTTTCCTGTGGCTGGAACGGTTCTGGGGCCTTTCTCTCATGTGAATTCTTTGACACTTTAATAAAGTGTGATCTCACACTGGAGCCTTTCCCCCAGTCAGGGCATTTGTCAGGTTTCTCTCCTGCCTATTTTCATGAACCTTTTATAGTTCCTTTGAGACCCCTGGTCCACCATCAGTTTTGCTTCCAATTGGCCAGCACGCTCAAAGGTTTGGGGGCAGCAGCTTGGGTTGCACAGGGGATGGTTGCATATGCTTTGTTCCTATAGAAAAGCAGAATAAAATTATTTACCGTATTAGAACTAAACTTAATCTATATTAAGAGATTGAAATATAATTAATAAACACCTGAGCATAACCCCAGGACTGCAGTTGGGAAGACCTGGCATCTCTTCGTGTTGGTTGCCATCTGTTGAGTGTCTTGCTTGACCATCTGTTGTAAGAGACACAAAGCATCTTGAGCCTTCTGGAGCACCACACCACAGTTTCCAGAGGTTAGATGGCCATGTAAATTTAAAAATAAAATAGAATTAAAAGGAGGGTCCACGGAGTTCCAACTTACCCAAAAGACAGTGTTTATTCCTGAAGAGCAAGTCATGAATGCATCTGAATCATCCCATTTCAAGGATGAATTCTGCAAGAGGAAAATAAAATCTACTGAATATCTACTCAGAAGAAGTACAGTAAAAATTACCATACCCCGCTCTTATTTTTCCCTCAAGCCTTTATTTTTTAACTTTCTCTTAGTTGATTTGCTCCTCCAGTCAGAGTGGAAAAAGTGAGTCTATTTAATATAGTGAAGTTTATCCATTTAGCTCTTCCTCTTGGGTAAATCCTTGGAGATGGATTTCTTTTGCCAGAAGGAAGAAGAGAGTGCTTGACATATTGCAAGTCTCTGTGCACATACATCATCAATTTCCTGATTATAATTGAGTTCATTTAAAAAAATGCTTGAAGCTTAATGCATTAATATCTTTATTTCATTAAGTACCTTAAAGAGAAGCTATTTGTTGCCTAATAACATATTTTGTTACTAAAAAAAAAAAATCTGTTCAAATACACTGTTCACTTGTTTATGATATAATTTTTCTTCTGCAGAGGAATGAATGCCTTGCTTAGCACCTCTTATTTGAAGCAAAGGTGTCTGACCCAGGTACTTTTATTTTGTGAATCTTCTTTGTAGAAGAAAAAGCAGGTCTGCCAGGCTCTGTCCTTTGCAGAGATTAAAAATAATTGGAATAGAACTTCTAATACAAAATATTGTTTTATTTAATCAAATCTGTCAAGTGTTATGATGTCATAAGTGCAGCACAAACCTGATTAACTCCTTCAATAGACTCTCAAGGCAGCTGTTTAAATAGGATGTGTGGCTTATTTAGGCTGAGTACACAACTGGTTTATGATTTCAGTGATAAAAACCAGGAGATTTTGTGTGGGAAGGAATTGTTATCCATTCGTCTGTCCAGGTCCCCCCACCTCACCTGATGGAAAAGGACAATGGCAGCTGGCTGTGTAAATGCAGGAGTTGCTGTCTGATATTTTCTGTGCTAGAAAAAAAGTTTGTGTTTTTATTAGCACTGCATAGGACAATTTAAAATTCTTCCTAAAACTCTTGTTTTCTCATTTTAAGAAGGGACATTTAATTCTTTATTTGGTTGCCCTTCTCTTTTGCGATAACAGCATTAATCAAACAGTGTATTTTCGGGAAATTTGTATTTTAGTTGTTTAGCTACATGCAAAGTATTCACTTTGTCATCCTCTCAAATATTCTGCTGGAAACAGCTCCACCATGGAGAAGGAATGGTTTTCTGGGGTTTTGGTGACCTGCAGGAGTCTGGCACCAGAGCCTGTCCTTCAGCTGGACTTCTCATGGGACTTCTCATGGGCTAAGAGTCCATTCCGGGCGAGCCAAGTCAGGTATCAGAAACCTCATTTGGAGATGCAGGAGTAGGTTTCTGTCTTACTAGCTGTAGATCTCTCTTGGACTTGAAGCCAACAATGGTGACTGTATCATTAACTGGTGCCTGTTGTACATTTAATAGCGTGATTAACACATTAGACACCATAAATGGAATATACACACCATAGCTGAAGATATATAAAAATATAACAGAATAGTTATTATTAGGTTTTTATTAACACAGGAATCTAATTTAAAGTGTAATTATAGGTGTGTATTTGTTTTGTTCTGAGGCACAGAAATCTGCAGCAGTGCCAGGTGCTGTCATCTTTCATTCTTATTTTACCAGGTGCCAGTTGTTTTTCACTCTCATTTTTCATTTCACCTCAGCCATCAAAGCTAAACCATGACTTCGGGGAACTCAGGTTTATACTTAAGCAAACAGAGCCTGATGACTCAAGTACAATTTGATAGCTCCAAATTCAAAAGTCATCAGATAGTGTGTAAGTGTTTGAGGAGCTGTAATCAGTTCGATGGAAGACAAACCAAGTATGAACCTAACAAAATATTGATAGCTGTCTAAATTTATAAAAACTGAGGAGATAAACAGTATTAAAGACCTTATGAGGCTGGTCAGGTCTCTTCTGTAAGTGAACTCACTGTCACCTTATGCCCTTTAAAATCTGGATATGCATCTTTTTTAATATTAAGCTGCTTTTAAATTTAAATTGGATTTGCAATTCATTTAAATCAAACACTTTCTGCTTTTAACATGCATTTTAAGTTTTAAAAGGCAATCTACATAAAGTTCTGAGCATACTCTAACCTATTAGCATAATTTTCCTGAATAGTTTTTTCATTTAAAGTATGTGTGCACCCAGAGAATTGAGAGAAATCTGGACCAGCACTGACTGTAGTAAAAACCCGGCTTTTTACTTTTTCCTCAGCAGCCTGAAACAAAACCCTATTCTCTCTACAGCTCATTCAGTGGGAATGAAAATAGCTTATCAAACTTGAACAACTTGTTAGGAGCTGAAAAAGGATATTTTTCTTTGCTGGTCTGTGAATAAAAACTCGGAGTGTGAAGTTGAGAGTTGTCAGTTGGAAAATTCTGGAAGTGTTTGTGGCCATGGTGTGATGGCAGAACCTCCTCCGAGGTCACTGCACAGCGTTCATCGTTAATGAGGTGTGTGTGAAGGCCCAAAGACAGACAAAAGGAAACCCTTGACAAAGTGGAAATTAGACCCTTTAAAAATGGGTTTGATCACCACAGAACCTCCATTATCTACCCTGAGAAAGACAATGC
Source organism: Cephalopterus ornatus (assembly GCA_013396775.1). NCBI lineage: Eukaryota > Metazoa > Chordata > Aves > Passeriformes > Cotingidae > Cephalopterus > Cephalopterus ornatus. The sequence continues at coordinate 717,353 of VZRE01000360.1, forward strand.
TTCTGTTAAATATTCCAGTTTTAAAGGAAAACATTTCGATAAAAAACGTTTTTCTTGTATTAATCATAATTGGCATGTTTGTATGCAATATTTTTATTACAAAGCTGTTGCTTATGTTATAATTACATTCTAATTTCTGTCCAAATACAAACAGTGTATGTTGTTAGGGAAAATATATAGTATAGAAGGAAAGTTGTTCACAATATCTGACAGGTGACAGATGTATCGTAAATGTTATATTTCCTTAAATACTTGTATATCTTATATATCTGCTTATAATACTTATATCCCCATAGTTGCCCTAAAGAAGGAGCATGCAAAGTACAATATTTAGTGGCAAATAAATTTATTTTTGTAGTAACTAACTAGTTACAGTTAGCAAAATAACTAAAACCTAAAAGTATTAAAGAGGATTAAAATTTATAATTAAGAGCACTATTGGATTAAATCATAACTGAAGTAGCTGATCATGATCAATGTTTTATGGGGCTTCTTGCTGTTAAGACTTCCACTGTATTTGCCAGCATAACTCTGGGCATTTTCCTGGGTTCTACAGTTGCCAATGACATATCCAACTGGTGGGAGTTCTCCTGGAGACCTTCCATTAAGAATTTTCTGTTGATCTTTGGCTTCATCAATACAGGTTGTGTGTGCTGGTCAGAAAGTCTTTATTATTAAATCCAAAAGTCTTCCCATTTTCTCTAGTCACCCTCTAGATGGAGGAGGTCCAGGCTTGTTGCGGGTTCTTAAATTAATTGAGTTGAATGAATCACTAAGCAAGAAATGTCTCATCACCTCGACTTCTGAGAGGTGTTGTCTGTGCTGCCTCTTACAGTTACTTATCACTGGGCCCCTAAAAGTCTTCATTAGGTAACAAATTCTCAGTTTGTGACCATAGTCTGACACAGTTCTCTTTAATTAGATTCCCTGCAGGAAGATTCCAAGATAATGTCTGTGCCAGCATTATTTAAAGATAAAACACTCAGATCAAGTTACACCATATTACTGTCAGGAGAGGAAGAATTTAAATGTTCACACTATTCATTTGTTTGTGTTGAGACCAAGCGGAAAAGCAAAGGATTTGAATTCCCCGTATTCAGACACTCTTGCTCTTCCATAAAATGAACAAGCAGCTTTCAAATCCAAATGTAGAGAATGGGTTATGGATCCCAGCAGAGCAATGTGATCAGAAGCAAACCAGAAAGCCTGGTCCTACCAGGAGTTGGACTTTGATGATCCTTGTGAGTCCATTCCAGCTCAGGGTATTCTGTGTTTCTGTGAGTCTAACAGAGAGAGTAAGTTAGAAAAGAAATTTCTATCCCAGTTGTGAGATAATTTCCAAAACTGCCTTGTAAAAGGGGTTGTTAAAACATCATCTGTCACAGCATCTGGGAACGTGATGTGTGTGTCTGTCATGCATCCTTACGGATCCCTGGTGCTTGGTGGGCATGTTGATGCCAGGTAATAGCTGAAATTTCCTTGGGACTTTGCAGATGGAAAGCAGTATCTTGTAATGTACTTACACTGTTCACACATCCACGCTTCCCAGAGAACTTTGTTAGGCAAACCTCAGCAGAGTAGGAGCAAGACTGCTCTCTGGGGAGGTGCAGCTGTGATAACTGAGCCTTATCTCCAGACTGCTCAGTGCCATCACCACCACACAGGCTGGGAAGCTCTGGAGACTGCAGTGTGTTGGCCTTGGATGACTTAAACTGCATGGTACCACAAATATACTGCAATAATTTACAGTAGAGTATTTTTATGGGATTTTTCTCTTAAAAATGGGGTCTGCGGCAGCTTTTGAGCCTACCCCACATTTTAAGGTTGTAAGTGCTTCAAAATCCCTTCAGTTGAGCCTTTTGTGGGCCCAGACATAATCATGATACATTTTTACACATAACTATTTGTGTACTTATAGAGGATTTTATCAAAAGAAAAAATGTCTTTGTTGCTATTTGATTGTATTTAATCAACTAGTCTGATGCTCCAGCAGTGTGTCTCCTATCTAGAGGAAACAACCAGTTTGCCAGTCCTTTCCTCTAAAGCCTGTAAGTCTGTGGGATCATCAGCTGGAGCTGAGCTCAGCTACACTGATTGCAAGATCATGGCACCCAGAGGAGGTCACTTCTGAGAAAACCCAATTACTTCCAGGGGGGCTAATGCATCATTTGAAAGGCAAATGAGTGGAAGTGTGGTATGAGGGGAGGGCAGATTCCCTTATAACCAAAAATTATTAGCATCTGGATGCTCTACTTACCACATCTTCACTAAATCTTTTAAAAGATCTCGCATAAACATTGTTATGAATAGACTTGTAGCCTTCTCATCTAATTAAAAAAGAAAAACATACAATATCTGTTCCTCGGAGGACTCAAATGTTGTGTAATAAAACTGCAGCTTTGGAATGAATCCTGCATAAGGAAATATGGGCCTGAATATGGAAGAAATGGTTGGCAAGAAGTCCATTAGTTCAAAATGTTGGTGTGAGGTGGTGCAAGCATTGGAGATACTTCCTGATTTTATGACCTGCAGTTGTCCTGGTTTTCAGCTGCTTTTCTCTCTGCTGTTGGCTTTGGGTGTATGATAATTCCTTGATTATAGGAAGAAATAATTAATGAGAACTGTTTCTAAATGCCACCTGCTCACAGGAACAAACTGAAATGGCACTTGAAGTGGATTGTGGAGACTCTAATTATGCCCTTCTTCCTGGTTTAGTTCACAAGCACCACCAGAAATTTTTACCTTCCACTGTAGAAAGTGATGTGAGGGACAAGTGGGATTTAAGGAGAACGTTGGAGGAGAAGGAAAGTTTTCTTGTGTGAGCTGAGAAGCTGCTGCAAGTGCCTGTGTGGCATGAGAGGAGCAAAATGGAATGGGAGCCTGAGCTGGAGGGAGCAGTGAGGAGAGAGGACACTCGGAGATGCCAAACAAGAAGAAAAGAAGGAGTCTTCAAATTAGGGTAAGGATATTGTCTTGGGAGAGTTTAATGTACCCTTGTTTCCATTTGAGGTCAGTTGAGTTGTGTTTGTGAGGATATGTAAGCCTACACCTTCTGGAGAAGATTTTTCTGTGTGGCACCTGGTGCCTGCTTTTTTCCCTCATGGAATTGAAAGTAATGTTAGAGTATTTTGGCTGGCAGTATTTTGGGAAGGAAGGGACCATGGAGCTCTGTTTTCGAAAGGGAACATTAATTGAAGTATGCCAAATTATGTGCTAGGGTTTATTTTCCTCTGCAAATCTTTTCTTCAGTTTTGGTAAATGAATGGCGTACACGAAGCAGGTGTTGCCAAAGAAATGGGTGTGGCTGTCAAAGGGAGATTGTAGGGGGTACTGTTGAGATGGGAAATCCATAGCAGCACCATCTGACTGCAGGGATGCTCCCTTCCCCCAGGTCTGGAGATTACAGCACTTAGAAAGATATGACAGACTCTGTCCTCTCCTCTCAACACCTGAGGGAGGGGGACTGGGTAGAACATGATCTCTGTCTCTTCCATTTAAATTTGCCAGTTTTTAATACAGCTGCCCTATTTTTCTCATGCTTGCTGGTCACCAAGAGAAGAATTGGAGTGATTTGGTGGAATTTAAGAAAGCATTACAGAAATACTCTATATTTTTCAGTTTAAAGCTTTGAAAAGAGACGAGTGCATCACTTTTGAGATAAGGTTTGAAGAACTGTCTGCCTCCTTGGAGCTGAACAGAGGGCTAGTGGGAAGATTAAAACAATAAGCTTATTATATTATTAGTAGTGGGAGAATTCTAAACCCCATTTGTTCAATTATGGTCCCTTCAATATGCTTATTTAGGTTCTTGTAAATTGTAATCAGTAAATTAGACGTGCTGCCCTCCCAGCTCCAGGGTTAGCTTTCAAGGGACTTCCTACATTATTTTTTTTTTTAATGTTTATAGTGAAATCAGGAAGGGAATTAGTTGCTTGATATGCAAAATTGGCTGTGTGTAGTGGATGCTGCCTGCATTCTGATGTCTATCATTACTAAGTGAAGAACAGTGGCTGTGATGCTGCAGCACTGCTGCCTGAGCAGGGAAATCTCGGAAAAGGCCAGGACTGTAACCGTGTTATGTACTATGTAATAAAAAATGGGAGCTAAGCACATTAGAATGAACATACGCTGATAAATGAGATCATTGTAAAGTCTCCAAAAGCCAGCATATGTTGCTAATAGTTATCTGAGGTGACACAAGAGGGATCTAAAATCCTCGGTATCACCTTCCATATACAAATACCAGCTCTGTCTCTCTCTGTGGTGTTTTTTTCTCCCTTTCTTTTCTCTGTATTTTGCCTTGACAGTTTTAATATTGAGCATTTGGTGCTAAACCAAATCACCTAGCTGAGTCATCCAGAGATTTTTCAATCCGCCTTTTACCTTTCTAGATGGACTCTCATTTGCATCACACAGAGACACTGTTTTCCAAAGCAACACCTCTTCCCTTTCAGCTCATTTAACTGGATATTTCAGCAGGTTTGGGAAACAGGCTTCTCAGCGCTTTGCAAGTGCTTTTATATCTCTGTAATTTAAAGAGCCTTTTGCTTTCCTGAGAAGTGGTGTCTGGTTTTGCTGTGCAGATAAATTGTGTGTTTGTTGCAATACTAGATCATGCAAACTCCAATATCCTGACCATATTGTCTCCATTTATTTCTTTTATCTCTCTGTTTAATATAATAGGAATAGTGGCTGAGGCAGCAAAACATATGCAGCAACATAATAGTATATTGTTTGAGAGCAGTTGTCTTCCATTTCCAGGGTTTCTCTTTGAAATGTAATTGTCTGCTAATATAACTGGGAGATATTATTGCAGGAGTGATCACTAAAGTGTTTACTTGAGCTTTTAGTTCACATTACAGCTGTGTAATAATTTTTAAAGAACCTGGATGCAATATTAGCTAGTTAAATATCCTTGGTGAGATATGTTTGTAGAAGTTGTGATAGGCATATTGTCACCGAATGTGGTGCCAAAACAGGAATCGGGTGTCCCATGTGTAATGCAGCAACAACAGAATTACAATTGCCTTGTGTAAAGTATCTGGTAATGAAGGCAGATAATGGAATTCTTTGCAAGAGCAGATGCTAACTGGCTCCCCAACGCTAGGCAGGCAACTGAAAAGTGATACCAGCTGGAGGGGAGAAAAAACAGCTGAAAAAGGCATTAGAAAAAAGATGCCTTAGATGCACGTTTGTTTAAGCAGTAAATACTTGTTTAAAATAATCTTATGAGATTCTTATTAAGAGGCAGACTGAGACTGCCATGACAATGTTGTAGGAAGTCAGCTGGATGCCCAACGGATATTTGTATGCAGATTGGATGAGTGAAGCAACACTGCTGGGAATAGCGGAGTTATCATTTACGGAGCGAGGCTGGTGAGGACAGCCCTTCCAAGGGTTTAATTGCAGGAGGTGGGATTGGGAAGAGCCAGAACCTTCTGTTGGCCAGGGAGGAGGCAGCATGTGCTGAGGGAGGCTTGATTTAAAAAGCAGGGGTGTCTGTGCTTGTCCCTACGTGCAGAACCATGTCCATACAAACATGTCTCTTCTCCAGCAGCGCTGGAAAGCAGTGCCCTCCTGCCAGGCTGGAAATGGTGCTCAGCGTGGAGCATCTTCGTGGTTTCTCTGTGCTCTCCCACTATTTTACCATTTAGTCACTTCAGACTTTTCAAATAGTTGCTTTGGAAATGAATGTGATAATTTAGAATGAAGGGCTTAGTCCACACAGTCTTAAGCTGTGCTAGGGGAGGTTTAGGTTACGTATTAGGAAGAAATTCTTTACAGAGAGGGTAATCAGGCATTGGAATGGGCTGCCCAGGGATGTGGTGGATTCTCCGTCCCTGGAGGTTTTTAAGATGAGACTGGATGTGGCATTTAGTGCCGTGGTCTAGTAACCACCGTAGTAGAGGATCAAGGGTTGGACTTGGTGATCTCAGAGGTCTTTTCCAACCCGGCTGATTCTGTGATTCCTTCCATGTGAGTAAGATTTTTTTCAAACAAATAAGGCAGCAGGGAAGACCCTAAAAGAAAACATAACAAAAAGCCATAACAACCCAACCTCTTAATAAATAGAAGCAATTTGGTGACCCTTGGAGTTGATCTTTCTTTTTTGCCCAGATAAATTTTTCTCTACCCAAAAATTTCTTCCCACAGTGGGGGATTATGGCACAGCTGGAGCGCTGAGCTGGGAATCAGCTCGCTGGGTTTCCAGTCCTGGTCCAGTGCAGGCAGGCCACAAACTTCAGTGGGACTCTGTCACGTCCCAGGCAATTGCCCTAACTACTGATTTTTGGAGGACTTAAACTTACTTCTAGATTCAGCCCAGCTCACAACAGGAATCGATGTGTACTTCTGAACTGCTATAATTTTTCCCATGTGAGAAAACTCGTTTTGAGGAGGAAACACTGCAGAATTACAGACTTACTGACAGCTTCAGAGGCACTGTGTCTGCAGACAGAGGCTGGAGCAATGTGTGTTTGCAATGTCACAGGGCTGCTCCTGCTAGGGAATTTCAAGCAGTTTCACTGACAAGCGAGAAATGAGTTTTGAAGGAGTCTCTGAAGGTGTGCAGCTTCATCTGTACTGCATTTAAGTGTGAGTGTTCCTTGCTTCTTCAGCTCTTTTCTGTGCATCTGACTATGAGTTGTTAAAAATATGCTTTTAGACATGTTCCTTGCTCCTGGCAAGTGAAAGTGAAATGTGTTCCCCGTGTACAACGAGCAGTGGAAGGAATTGTGGCAGCGCAATGATCAGTCAACAGCATCCCTCCAGCACTGATTCTTTGCTTTATCCACAAAAATGCAATCAAGAAGAAGACCCTTTTCTGCCCATTACCTGTTCTGGGATATGCTGCAGCTGTAATGAGTTATTTGTCTAATTGTGGTGGGCAGCAAATGTCTTAGTGCTCTTCGAGTCTGGACGTGCTTCATGGGCAAAGTACATTAAACCTTGGTGATGTGAACAAGCCATAAATAAACATGCCTGTATCTCCTGTAGTTCAGAAGCACCATTTTCAAGACCTTTCCTCTTGCTGGATTTTTTTCAGGACATATCCTGCATACGAAGAAGAAAAAACAGCTTCCAAATTCAAGTAGCAAATCACACCTCTAATTATATTTTGACCCCATTAGTTAAGAAATATATTAAAGAATTCTGCAGCTACGTGGATTACCATTTAATGCAGTTATATGAATTTTTTAGCATAAAATTGATAGTAGAAAATGACTTATCCATTTTTTTAAGATATTCTGATTTTGTGAAGACCTCTGGAGAGCTTTAACAGCTTTGCAGGGATAACATCTCATCCTTAATATACACCCCACAGCTTTTAGGCTCAGGCACCAGGGATTTTGAGTGTGGCAGAAAATGCCAGCCCAAAAATACAGCAATGGGAAGGCTGGTTCTTGTTTGTGTGTGTGTTGCTCTGAGTGCAGGTCATGCTCTTGGGTGCACCTGGGGTTGGAGATTGGAGGCTGCTCCCTTTGTCCCAGTGGTCTCTGCCAAGGCACAAGGGGCTGCTGCAGCTGGAACAATTACTCAGGAAGGACCATTGGAGAGAAGAGCTGCTGGGAATGACCCAAGTTTGGCCAAATCACCCTGACAGCGCAGGGGATGTGGAAGGAACATCTCTACTTCATCGTTCTTCTCAGCAGTTTTTATTCACTTTTAGTTGCCTTCCTCTCACCTTCCCCAGCTCTTTTCCCTCTTTCTTGTTGTCATGGGAACATTCACTACAGTAGTTAAATTGTACTATTAAAATATGCTTCCCCAGGAGGATGGTAGTAGCTAATATTGATCTAGCTCCTGCTGCTGACTCAGGGATATGGTTGAACACAGAATATCCCTTATTTCTCCTTTTAATGCATAATGCAGCAGTTTCTTTCACCTTGGGCTCTGTACTAAAGGTGACATCCAGCCATGGTAATATCCTTTGACTTGCTTTTTTAAATGTGTGGCCCATCTGAAGCATTGGGTGCAGGTGGTGTATTAAACTGGCTGTAAAATCTGTACAGGAACAGCAGGCAGAAAAAAAAAATCACCCTCACCAGCAACAGTGATAGATGTTGGTAAAAAAGACATTCAGATTAAACTGTCAGCATCCACAGGCGTACAGTGTGCTCCAAATAACTTTGTTAATACATTGAGCTCTGTCACAGGGATGGTTGAAATGTAGATGAAAGACAAATAACTACCTTAATATCAAGTGAGGCTGCATTTAAAAGCGTAATCACTCATCTACATTGTCACTGACATCTGCTCCGCGTAATCGCCCGCGCAGGAGCACCTCATGTTAAGCAGAGCATGGTGAGCAGAGTCCTGAGTCACCAGAAAGAAGCAGAAGGTTTTACCTTGAGATGTGAGTCTGCAGTAATGTTGGAACCATTAAGTGCTTCAGTTTCCCGCAGTGGTTAATTAACCAGCTCGAACTTTATGAGAGTTTCCTGAATTTGATGGGTTTTGTACAGTAAAGGTACCTCTGGAATTTCCTTGTTTATGCTCCTTTCAGAAAATTTTTGGTTTAGAACCAGGCTGTTGTACAAATAATTAAAATAGTGTGGGTTTAATGTGAATAATATTTGCAGCTGAATGCTGCATTTTGCTGTGTGAATGATACACACACAGCAAACAGTATTTTAGAGTCTGTGCTGAAAAGACCTTTGTTCAAAACACTATTTGCTGAGAAGTCATAAATTTCTAGCATATTTGTATGTGTTCTTGAACATCTGTGTGCAAGTTATTTTATGTTCTAATGCATTTTATGTTTGACCTTCCTAGAAAAAATCAGGCAAAGATATGCAGATCTCCCAGGAGAGTTGCACATTATTGAGCTTGAGAAAGACAAAAATGGGCTGGGACTCAGCCTCGCTGGCAACAAGGACCGCTCCCGGATGAGCATCTTTGTAGTTGGGATCAATCCAGATGGACCTGCGGGACGAGATGGAAGGATGCACATTGGTGATGAGCTCCTAGAAGTAAGTGTTTCCTTTAGCTCCTAAGCAAGGCTCATGAGGAGAGAGGGAGAGGCGTATGTGGAGCCATCATTTGAACCTTAAATAAAGCCTGCAAATGGAATTAGGTGGCTGGGGGAAGGAGCTGTGCTGATTTATGCCAACTGAGAACTTGGCCTTTGGCAGGTAAATGTGTTTTCAGTGAAACAAAAATCATTGACCTGTGAAAACTAATGTCTTGTCAGCGAAGTCTGTGCTCTCAGCATGTTCACAAGCTCTGCGTAGGGAGGGGCTGTTGAAAGGCAGGAAGGGGACAGTAAATCCATCCTTGTAGTGCATATGTGGTTTTACAGGGAAATTCACACCTTACATTAAAAAAAAAACAAAACCCCCTCAAAGTTAGCATATGTGTTTTTACAGATGACAGGGATATTCCGTATCCTGAAAATAAATTTCATGCTATAATCTGTTTAAGATACTTATTTTCTTTAGTTGTGTCTGGCACAAGTTCACCCACGAGGCAAGAGAGCTCATTAGCAACTGGAGTATTTTGTCTTCACTTTTCCTCCAATCTCCTTCCTGCACCTTCAGACTGAAAGCACAGCTTTCCTTCACTTCATCTGATTTTTTGGCTGTTGCAAAATGACACTTTTCTGCGGTACCTGCAGTGATTCCCCACATCCTGATTGCTTCAGTGGTTTAAAAAAATCATACATCCCTGGGGATCTTCCTCTGAGAGAGAAGCTCTCACTGAAAAGCAGGGATATGCTGACCTGCTGCTCTTCGTGGGTGGTGATGCTTTGATCTTTCAGCAACTCTCCGTGCAATCAGAAAACCACCTATTTTTTCACTTTTCTTGACTTGAGAAAGAGCAGTTTGACTGCCTGGGGATACCTTGGGAGTACTCAGAATTGGCTAAGCATTTGTCATTGTCTAACAGTTCTGCAATTAGAGGTTTTCAATACACAGAGTGCAAGAAAGATGTTTTGCTATAAAAACACCCCCATCTGAAATTTTGTTACTTTCACTTTAAGTGTGAGAAATGGTATGAAGGTCTATACCATAATGGAGTAAGGTAGGAAAATTACTTTCTCCTTCAAATTTATATTTTTCTATCCCTGACACTGAATTTAATGGTATTTAAAAAAAAAAAAAAAACCAAAAAAAAAAACACACACCAAAAACGGCAAATTGTTGAGTTTTGGGTGTGTACCAGTTGAAAGGACTCCTGGTACTGTTTTCCTCTGTGTGTATCACTGGTAGTTCCTGGTAGAGGAAAAGATCTAATGTTAAGTAGTGCCAGCAGTACTTGAAAGATGCTCTGTCTGTGATTAATCACATATACCTCAAGGCTTGGAATTTACATGGATGAGCCATGTTATAAGGAGTATTTTCCAAAGTGGTGGTGCTGTTCTAATTCCTCTTCCTGTTAAGCTGGAGATAAAATAATTTTTTTTTCTTTCTTCACTGGAATCTTCACTGGAAGAAAAGTGAGGTTCTCCATCTCAAAAATGCCAAACTTCAAATAAAAAAGTTCAAAGAGACTTTAGTAACTGCCTCTCTTGTTTACCTTTGCAATCAAATTAAAGGTGTGTCACTGATGGGCAGGAGAACAATTCCTGAGGTCATCTGGTCCAACCCCCTTGTTCAAGCAGGGCCACATCAAACCAGTTGCCCATGACTGTATCCAGATGGCTTTTGGATATTTCCAATATTATTTCATGCTGCTTCCATGCCGGGGATGCAGAGGGCAGTGTGGTCAACTGGCTTTACTTGCAGTGTCTTTTGCAACAAAGTATGTTAGAAGAGCATGAATTGCAAACTTGGGTGCTCAGAAGTGGGGAAATTACAGAACTCATGTTTGATTCTCATCTAACTGCATGTTTTAAGTGTATTTGCATCTCCATCTTTGATTAAACATCAGTTTTCAATACTGGAACATACCAACAAGAGAAGGGTTTCACGTCTTGGGAAGCCTCTGGCATCTCTGCACTGTCCTTGGGTGCCCCAGCAAATCCTGTTGGTTAGTCTTGGTCCATTACTACTGTGTGCAGACTACTCCCTGTGGGTTTTGATGGAGTTAAGGTTAATGGGATGGAGTTAGAGATGGATAGATATTACCTGTTCATTTTTCTTTTGAACTGGAGTTTGATTGGATTCAATTGAAGGATATGCCTCAGCACCTTATTCATAAAATCTTTTGTCACTGAATTAATGAAATATCATCTCACTTTCAGCTTCTGCTAACAACAGTAGTCTTCTGGTGGCATGATCCTGGCTCATTTTCACAGGCTGTACATTGAGGGAAACACAGGTCACATTAAATAATTGTATCTAATAATTATTTTTTAATCATCTTTATATTCAGTGATGTATTTTGGATGGATATGTGGCTAGAGAAAACAGCAGTTTGAGGGAGAAGGTCCTTTCATCCTCCTGTCATACGTGGCGGCAAACTACTTGGGTCAGGATTTGGTCTCTGTGAAGAAGAATATATTTTTTACAGGGCACAAGTTCTGCTTTTTGGTTCTTTTTCCAAGCAGAGGAACCATCTGTGGTGTCCCTGCCTCGCGCTCTTGCTGTTTTAGTGCAGGTGTCTGCACTGCTTCGGGTCTTATTAGTCTGGGCTCAGTCCTGTTTGTGATTGTGCCCAGCATGGCCCGCAGTGTGTTCCCTGGAGCTGTCCCTGTGCTTTGAGCCCTGCTGCTCCTGAGCTCTGCATGGCTCTGTCCTGTTGGGAGGTTTTATTCACACCGCAAAATCCACCCTGCTATTATCATTATTATTATCATCTCTCCATAAGAGCGTCAACTGTGCTCTATTAATAAACCAAGCTGTTGAGAGCCCTGTTATGCTAAATTACTGATGTTGGGATATGCTGCCATCTCCCTATCCTTGCTTATCTTGATGAAGGTGAGGCAGGAGGGGGAAGGAAACTGCTTGTTTGCATGTGGGAGTTTCCCTGCTCATAGCAGGGGGGTTGGAACAAGATCGTCTTTAAGATCTCTTCCAACACAACCCATTCTGTGATTCTTTGTTTTGTTCTATGAGACCACAGCACTTCTTGAAAGAGAAAAAGCCAGTCTTCAGAGTCAAGAGTTGCCCCAAAGTTTGCCTGTTGTCCGTTCAATTGCCCAAGAGGCAATTGTTACTTTTTATTTTTTTATGTCATTTTTATCATAGCTCAAAGCCAGAGAGCTTTGGTGCTAAATGCATTTTTATTGCTATTTTATGATAAATTGAAGTTATGCTGTAATAATAGATACAGCAGTATATTGCCCAAGTAAATGAGTTACCCAGCCAAATTCACAATGCCACTTCTGTTTCATAAAATGTGTTTTATTCTCAGTTTATTTGTTGTGGGATGACTGTAGAATCATAGAATAGAATCATAGAATGGTTTCGGTTGAAAGGGACCTTAAAGCTCTTCAAGTTCTACCCCCTGCCCTGGGCAGGGACGCCTTCCACTATCCCAGGTTGCTCCAAGCACCGTCCAACCTGGCCTTGGACACTTCCAGGGATAGGGCATCCACAGCTTCTCTGGGCAACCTGTGCCAATGTCCTTTTAGTTTTTTCAAAGGAGGGTAAAAATACTTTATATACAGTTAAGGTTAGTTTTAAGTGGTGATCTTAAAGCTGCAAATAGGTAAGGCTGTGAGGGAAAAGCTGTTGTGGAGGAGGGCACAGGTTTTCCAACGTCCTGTCTCTCTCTCCACACTCTGCAGGTGGGAAGCCACAGGGACCAGCTGCCAACTCAGAGCAGGATGTTTTCTCTCCTTATGGAGTTTACGGTCTGTTGATCACTTTAGATGATGCACATGTTTGAACGTGTGCCCAGCAAGAAATTTGGTGAGGAAAGGGAAATTCACATTCTAATTATTTTTTTCTGTCCGATGTTTTCCTCATGCTTTATTATTTGGGAGCTTGGTCTATTTTATGGGGTTTCGGTATATAAAATTTGACTGATAAAGAAGTTTTGGAAACTTTTCCCATTGTTTCAGAGAGTCTGGTTGTATTTCAAAATGCTACAATTCCTGTGGTTAGAAGGAACCTCCTACACGGGTACAAAGAAATAATTATTACAGAATGCTATGCCAGTATTTTACTAGCTTTGGGGTATCATTTAACTTCATTTTCATAAAAATCAGATGATACTAATTTTATGGATTTCCATTACTGCCACGTAGTGAAAACACTGTGAGGTTTTGGTGTTTTTTCTTTAATATCCATATCTAATGTTTCTCTTCTGCAAATTAAAGTTTGAGAAGCAAACAATCCTTTAAATTTTTTCCTCTGAATTTAAGAGCTCAGATTTCCTTGAGTTTGTACTTTCTGCTACCTCAGTGCATGAAACTGTAAACCAGAACTTTTGTAGGTGAAGGCAGCAGTACATTTGGGATATGTGATTAAATCTGCCATAAAGCAATGTGTGCTTATATTAAAGATTGAACTTGTGTGCTGACCTGACCTCATACCTGTAGCATGTTTTTGTCTTCCTCTGTGCTCTGCTGACTTTCGAAGGGGTTATGGAAAGAGACATTTAAAGAAGAGTTGAGGTTGATTTAGATCAGTTTATTTCTTTTGCTTAGTCAAGGCATTGATTTTCTTTTCTAATCTCTAATGAAAAAAGTAAAGCACAGATATATAGGTTTTGAATCCCAAAGTACTATTTGCTTAATCTGACATGTTACTTTATTTAAATTGAAAGATTTAAAATGGTGTTTCTTCTGAAATCCTAGATGTTCTCTTTTTTTTTTATTTTAGGCTTTTGTGCTTTGCTCATCACTGTGGTACCTACAGCATGAATTTATTTTGTAAAAGAAAGTGACCCTTTTTAAAAAAAAAAGAAAATTAATACTGGCTGTAATAACTATGTGGGACAGCCCATAGCCTTGTGGAGATATATTACTTTGATTATGCTTTCATTTTGGTGTAATTAAATAATTATAACTTACAGACCCAGCTCACAGCTAATTAAATTTTGGACTATTTGATACATGTAGTGAATAGGATTAATTTAGCCAGAGTAAAGACTATAAATTTTAATCTAAGAAGTCTGCTGTTTAGAAGAATTGATGGTAATTTAGCTAAATCCAAACAATTTGTAAAGCATACACTATTCCCAGTGAATAAATTATTCTTGAGCTTAGAGAAATTAAGTCAACAAACTCACTGAAAGTTTCAAGTTGAGCTTGAAGCCAGAATGCAACTGAGCATTTATTTTTGCCACTGGATTTTTAAGTTTATCTTTGATTAGCAAAGTCTGGCCTAGGATGTTGCTTCTCTCCCTGTCTTTGCCACCGTGGCAGTTGCAGACAAAACCCATATTTAACCCTTAGGAATGTTACCATGATGTTATTTCCTCAGTGCTGATCATTTCATGCCAGCTCAGGCCTTTGTGGACCTTTCTTGGGTCCTTCTTTACATAGTAAATGACTTGGTAGTTAGGTGCTTTGCACTTGGATCTCAAGGACTAATCAAGTGTTAGGGGTTTTATTCTTGTCCTGGCATTGTCCTTATTTAACTGATGAACTTGCATCTTGTTTTGACCCACTGAAAATAGGATGGAAGTATTGTGAAGTTCCCAACGTGACCGACTAGCCCATATCACACAAAGCTGGAAGATTTGGGCAGTTGCTTCTTGTTGGAATGAAAAAATCTTCTAAGATCACAAACCCAGAATCCAATACAAACATTTGCAGTTACAAAAATTCCTTCTATAATCACTAGTAAATTGTTCCTGGGCTCCGTTATCATTATTGTTTTAAACAGCATTGGTATATCAAATGTGAATGTAAATATTATGTTGTAAATTAAGAGTGGGAGGAAAAAACTGCAGTATTGAATCATAGAATTGTTTAGGTTGGAAAAGTCCTCTAAGATCATCAAGTCCAACCATTCCTCCAGCACTGCCAAGGCCACCACTGACCCATGTGTCCAAGTGCCACATCCACGCGGCTTTTAAATCCTTCTGGGGATGGGGACTCCACCACTGCCCTGGGCAGCTGTGCCAGGGCTGGACAGCCCTTTCCATGAAGAAACTTTCCCTGATATTCCAACCTACACATCTCCTAGCACAGCCTGAGCCTGTTTCCTCTTATCCTGTCCCTTGCTCCCTGGGAGCAGAGCCCGACCCCACCTGGTTCCACCCTCCTGTGAGGGAGTGGCAGAGAGCGAGAAGGTCCTGCCTGAGCCTCCTTTTCTCCAGGTTGAGCCCCTGCAGCTCCTCAGCCGCTCCTGGTACTCCAGACCCTTCCCCAGCTCTGTTCCTTTCCCTGGACACACTCCAGCCTCTCAATGTCCCTCTTGGATTGGGGACACCAGAACTGTCTTCAGGGTTTGAGGTGTGGCCTCACAGTGCCCAGCACAGGGGGACGGGCATTGCCCTGGTCCTGTGGCCACACAGTTGCTGACACAATCCAGGTGTCATTGGCCCTCTTGCCCACCTGGGCACACCTGGCTCATGTCCATAGCCAGGCTGTTTTCCTCTGAAAACAGCAGCAGTGGCTTGCGCACACCAAGTGTCCAAAGTAGTGTCTGTTGCTGTGCTTTAAGTGTTAGATCCATCACAGCAAAAGTGATGTGGCGTGTCCTTAAAATGTCCTTCATCTCCATGACTGTCAGCTCTGTTTCTTTCAGCAGAGCTGAGGAGTCAGCACAATCTTAATAGCCAGTTTTTCTAAATGGCTAGTAGCCTGCAGGTAAAGTATAGGAGTGTTGGTCTAAGCATCTGTGCTGTTATCATCTATCTGATTCTTCTCAGATCAAGTTGTTTTCTAAAAATGTAGGAACAATCCTTGAAATTCATTCTAGGGATCTGTAGGAAAAAAAAAAGTTTTCTCTCATTTGTGGCTTACTAATAACAGTAAATTAGCTCTGCATTGCCTCCTGTTTTGTATAGGTCTAGATTTAGCAGACCACACTTTCTTTGAGCTTTGTCTCCTTTCCCGCAGTAAACTTGGAAGTCTTGGTAGTATAAATTAAAACAAGGTGTACTTCTCCACTTACACGAAAACCATTTTCTTTTAACAGATAAACAATCAGATATTGTACGGAAGAAGTCACCAGAATGCTTCTGCAATCATTAAAACTGCCCCATCAAAGGTCAAGCTGGTTTTCATACGGTAAGAACAGTTCTCATCAAAACATTCGTTGTATTTTAATCTATTACATGACATATTTGCATATTTAGCCTGTTTTGAAATTGCTGAACTTGCTCAGTTCTCTTTGAAATGGAATAAACCTTTTCCTTGACTGCTCTTCTTGGAAGAGTTGAAGAATTCTCCTTAGTAGTGTAATAAATATGAATCTAATATAATTGAATGCTGATTTTAGGGCTGTCTGCTGAAGACTTGAGCTGTTCCTCTTGGTCTTTGGAGCACTCTGATGAGAGCTACTTTTTCCACAACTTACTGAAGTGCTTTAGGTTGGTTCGGCATAAAGTTGAGGTGGGCAGTTTACTCACCCGGACTGCCAGGAGGGAGTTAAAATGGTTCAGAGGCTTGGGGCTCCTCGGAGAGGAGTGGGGAAGTGTGGATGGAGCACTTGGAGCACGGACTGGGTGGAAGTGTGAAGAATACCTTTGTGTGGGCATCAAAGGAGGATTTTAAAATTGAGTTTGGACTTATTTGTACAGAAGGAAAGCCTGACTTTGCCAAGGAGCACTGGGATGGATTGTGTGGGAGGGAGTATGCTAAAACAACCTTTCATCTGCATAAGAATTACATGTGGGCATTTTTATTTTGCTCCAAGCATGAAAATTTTTCGTCTTTGTATGTGCATTAAGGACACCTGCATACATTCACTCAGAAGTTCAGGAAGTGTTGCTCTTATGACCCTGGGCAGGAGGTCTGGGAGAAGCGGCCTCTTTCCCAGAACTCACTTATGCTTTAATACACTGGAATTTCATAAATGTGTATTTAAGAATGAATTCCAGCTGTGACTTTTGTTGGGCACTTACCCTCATGCCATTTTATAATGTGATCTTCCCACCAGCATATACATCATACTTGATATTATTTTATATTCTCTGCTCATCCACATATTCCCTGTGAACAATGTAATAATCTGTGGGTGAATGCATATAAATGTGTACATTTACTGGCATGGCTCTGCCTGGTACAGCATACACAGAAATGATGGAAGAGCAGCATTAGCACAGTGAGCAATGAGTTGCTATCCTTGGCAGCTCAGAGGATCTGGAGGAGATTAATGATCTTGCCTGCAGCTCCTGTGTTACTTTCCCCAGCCACTGAAAATTAAATGTCACGTATCACAACTCACTCACCATTATTTAATTGCATGTGGAAAACGTGTCTGGTTGGAAGTTCCAGAGGCAAAACTACAACTTATGAAACCAAAACCCAAGAGCGTGGGCTTCTTGCAGCCTGCCCTGCTGCTCCAAGCACTGCAGAAGTCCAGGGAAGGGTCCATGTTAGCTCCAATTGCCATGGATTGGAAATTCTCGGTGCGTGTTTTATATCGTGTTTAAGACATAAAGCCATGTAAATTCTTAGCTATAATTCTCCTTTTCAGATTGTCTGTGTAGCAGTGAATTTCAAGGCAAAATTTTATCTTGATCGTATTCAAGAGATATTAGAAATAGATATTGGAAATACCGTTGGGTGATTCTTGTTTCCATCGCTAGAGTTTATAAAAAACCCACCCAATTTCTACTTTTAAATGCTGCTGCTGAGGTTGTAAACTTTTATCTTCACACTCCCAAGAGCACACACATCTTGTCACTGCTCTTGGCCTTACACTGACAACTGATGTGTCTGTTTGCTTAACCCAAGCAGCCATTGGAACGGCAATGAAAAGGAATTCTCCCACTGAGAGGATGTCATTTGTAACTGGAGCACTGCCTCTAACACAGGGAGAAAACTGATGTCGTCTTGTTTTTTGATGTATGGTCAAATGTTAGCAAAGCCAGGTTAGACTGTCTCTCTTAAAAGTGAATTTTAAGGAGAAACAAGAATAATTTTCTTTTCTCATGCGAACTATATTCCTTGAGCCCAGTCTGTCTTGGTGCTTCCCATTCCTACACCTTAGACCACATAGTGGATGTTATTGAATGAAAACATGGCCTGTGGCGGTCCCAGGAGTCTTGTCCATGGTGCAGTTCAGTGGAAAAAGTGGGGATTTTGGCTTTTTATCAACCGAAATATAAAATGGGGGTATTGAAATGCCAATATTTAACACAATGTGGTGCCAGTTGGAGTAAATAAGAGCAGTAAGAGGCATCTTGAATCTGCACATGCTTTCAGTGGCTTTCCCAGCTGCAAACAAAGTGCTGAGTGTAGCAGGCTGAGCTCTCCTGGTAGGTTTTGCTGCTTGGCTGGTTTCAGATATGTTCTTCTGGGCTCTAATAATGTGGAAAGAGCGGGACACCATTACATCTGTCATGCTTTGAAAATGATGGAGCCAGTTGCAACAGAAATACTACTTCTTTCGTCCTCCTGATCACTGTTACCCCTGAAGCTGCTCCTAAAGGTAGAAAGTGTGAAGAGTAACATAGCCAAAACACATCCGGGAGCACAAAGAGGCCACAGCTCACCACAGCAAAATAACATGTACTGCAGAAGTTGTAAGAGAAATCAATTTGCTCTTCATTTGCATGAAGATATTAATATTTTAATTTCACCAGTGAAAGGCCTGAGTAGATTACAGTTTTACAGAAATACATCAGTCCGCAGCCTAAAAGGTTCCTGCGTGCCTGACTGAGCTGATCTAGGACATAAAAGCCAAACTGGTGAAACTCTTGGCCTATTCCAAGTGCCCTCTTTGACACCTTGAGACCTTATTTTCCTGAGATGAAGGATGCTCAGCGATAAGTGTGGTGCTTTTCACTTCAAAGCAGGAAACAGCATCAAGGTTTTTCCTATTCCTGGTGTTTTGGTTCATGTGCAGGGCAGAGGGATGTTTCCATAAACTCTTTAATCAGTTATGAAAGAAGCCCAGAAATTCCTGGGCACAGAAAAGCCTTTCTGTGAGAACTATCATTAAATAACTTAAGAGAATCATAGAATGGTTTGAGTTGGAAGGGACCTTAAAGATCATCTCATTCCAACCCCAAATTTATTTTTTTTCTCGAAAAAGATAAAGCATATAAGGTGACCTCAGCCTTTTTGACTTTTTATTAAAATCCTGAGGTACCATTTGTGCTATAAAAATCTATTCACACTTCTTCATACTCAGGTAGTGTTACAATTGCATTCCCACCCTTTCCTGGAATTTTTGCTGATGAGACATAGTGCAGTAACTGTTGTGATAATCACAGATGTCCCCCTATATTTGAAGGCTTCTCACTCTAGTTTCTGAGCATCTTTTCCTCAATTAAGTTGATGATGATTATTTAAAACAGTTGATTTTGGCCAGATTCCAAAATATAGGTCTTAGCACAGCCCTGTTTCCCAGTGGTCTCATTAATTACGTGAGCTTCTAAAAGCATCTGAAAGGTTTGCAGTTATAGTGTCATTTTCTTTTTTCAGTGGCAATAGGGGCTGTAATGTCTTAGTCACCTTTTGAAATTCTTGGTCTAAATCTCCAACAGGAATTAGCTGGGTAATAATATCAGAAATGGACTTGCTCCTTGTAGGAGTGTCTGTTCCCAAAATAGAATATGTTTCTATCCGTTGTCATTTTTGTTCATGCATTTTAAGTCCATCCTTGTAAGATGCAGAATAAAACAGTATAATTAGATTTTACATCTGTAATAGGAAATCCAGTTTATATCAGAATGCTCTTTTACAGGGAGAATTTTATGATTCAGCAAATTCAGTGTTTTTTTCCATGCTCAATTAACTGCCTTTAATCTGGTTTAGTGCTTCAGTGTTGGTATAATAAGCAGATCAAATATAGTTGAATGCTTGAATCAAAGTGAATGCTACTGATTTCAAACCATCCTCCCATTGTGTTCCGTTCTGTGAGTCATTCTTTGGTCTACCTTTTTTCCTTAAAAGAAAATTGTCTTGTGCTGTGATGAAACATGAGAAGTGCTTTCCGAGTAAGGGAATTTGCTGATTTAAATACCATCTGTTTGCTGTCCAGAGTTCTCCCACACTGCAGTCAGCGTTCTGTTGTCATTGCTTCCTGCTGATGGGATTGTAGTTCCTCGATGAAGCCCACAAATCTCTGTCACCCAACCCCTCCTTCCATTTCCAGGTGTAATTCTAAAGACTATTTATTCTGTTATTTATGGTGGCATGCAAAGGAGAGAGATCCCTCTACTCCAGGACTGGGAAAACCAAGGCAGTGTCTGGGTTGGCTGTTTAACGCTTCCCATTGCTGTGACTTTGTCACTGGTCTTTGCTCTTCTTTTAAAACCTCTATAAGTAACATGTTATGTACCAATCTCAAATGCTGTCATGCTTTAGAAAATAATTTCTTGTTTGTTCTAACCTACATAACCCTGTATGGGCCATGCACTTAAGAGTTGGACTCAATGAGCCTTGTGGGTCCCTTCCAACTCAGAATATTCTGTGATAATTGACCATATTTTAGTGGTATAAACTCTGTTTTTACTTGCTTTGATTGCTTAGGTTTTTTCATGTGGGAAATCTTAAAAAGTAAGCCCTTGCCAGGCACTGTGTGTGCAAGTTTGAACATTTCCTGTTTTCTTCAGAGCTGTTTCCTCCTCGCTGTCATACACATGTGGGAACAAGCACACAGTTGAGGAAGTTAAGTAATTTGGGTTCTTTCAAACCTTTGATGACCTAAGCTTTAGTTTATATGTACATTAGCTGTTCATTTAAAATACCTGGATGCATTTGGCTGTCACGTAGTTAGATGTGGATGGAGAGGAAATGGAGAACAAGACTGTTCTTGCTGCTAGTAGGAGAGGTTTTTTGAGAAGATGCATAACACAAAGATCTTTTTGACCCAGCTGAATGAAAAATCCAGTGTGGCTTCTCAGTATGCAGCTTTCCTGCAGCTCCTCTTTTCCAAAGGAACTTCTAGAGGGAAAACAGAGATGAGAAAATGCAAGATCCTGCCCTGATTTTTTATTTTTTTTAATTAACAAACATAAGTTTTCAGTAATTTGCAGGACTTTATGTCGTGGTGTCACAAGCAGTGGGAGTTCTAAGGCTTACAGAGCAAATGTTTATTCCCTTCGTCCACAGATCTGTTCCCATAAGATGTCATGTCACTTCATACAAAGGTTTTTCTTCTGATTCTTCATGTGCTTTTTAGTCCCAAAAAGCATCCACAACCCCTTGCAAAGCTGTTGTCAAATGATCTCTTACTGTTGCTGAGCTGTGTAGCTGCAGATAGTTTGGCAGGAGAATTGTGTCCCTTAGTTTAGACATCTAGAGGCCATCTGGACTTCTGTGATCAGTCAGCAGTTGTCAGGAGCCCCCAAAGAGCAATTCTATTAATCCTGTCCTCAATTAGGTCATTTAGGTTCTGGGATTGCCCTTTTGAGTGGGTCTGGTTTGGGATTTGGTTTGATTTTTGTACTGATTATAAAAATTTGGACACTCTTTTAGCTGAGGTGCTCTGCTTTAGACAGGCAAGGAATCTCATTCCACATTAAACAAGGATTTTCTTGGCATTGCATGACAGTGAGCTTGTACCACCACAAACCTGAGGGATGTGAGAGTAAGTAAAATGGAAACCAAAAAATTTTCACGAGGGCAGCAATGACAGGACAAGGGGGAATGGCCTTTAGCTGAAAGAGGGAAGGTTCAGATTAGATATGAGGAAGGAATTCTTTGCTAGAAGAGTGGTGAGGCGCTGGAACAGGTTGCCCAGAGAGATTTTGGACTCCCCATCTCTGCTTGGATGGGAGTTGGAGCAACCTGGTCTAGTGGAAGGTGTCCTTGCCCTGGAATTTGTGGGTGGGGTGATGAATTCCTTTCCTATTCAGTTTATATGGTTCTGAAGAAATTTAACCAGCTCTCTGGTGCACAGGCTTACCCAGGAGGTGGGCTGCTATCCCAGTGTCAGATACAAACCAGTCTAGGAGCTGGAACAAGAGCCATGGATGTTTGTAATTTTTGCAGGTAACAAAGGGGGAACATCTAAGCCTTCGTGCTGTGTAAATTGCATTTATGTTGCTTTGACTTGAGAGTATGAAGTTGTTTCTTGACTGTGAAGGGTTTAGACACCTTAACCCCAAGCAACAGTGAGCACTGGTAACTGAGAACAGCTTTTTTGGAGGTGGTTATGGAGCAACTATTGGCAAATACGTTGAATTCTCATTTGCAGTCACTGTAATTTGAATACGATGTTCAGACTTCTAAGCTGTTTGCTCCTGCCTCAAAAGAAAATGATTACTCCTTTTACTTGTAAATAAATTCACATTTTAGTTGAGGACACTTATGGAACTGGAGAGCAGAAACAGCAATTTGTTATTAGACCTGTCACTTTAAAATATGTTCTCACTTTGATTCTGCTTTGAAGCATTCTCCTTTGAAGCAGCATTAAAGTATTTAAATATGTACGAGTCCTAGCAGGGGGAGATTACAAGTTGTGACACTGTGTAACCTTGGGGGGTTTTATATTTTTTCCTTTTTTTCTCAAGGAATTACTGTAAGTGGGTTTTTATTGCTTGAAATAAAAATGGCCATCCATTTAAAGCTGCATAAAGATATTTTCCTATTGATAGAAAAAAAAAGTGTATCTATATGAAGTCAAAACTAGTTTGGATAATTAATTACACCCCAGTTTGTTAGGAGCTTCTGTGTAGCAATTTTTAGAGTATTTCCTTCAAAGATTTATACATACTTTATTATTTTCATGTTTAAGTCTAATTGTGAGTTACAGAGTGGGGTTAGTTTTCATGCTGCTTGTGCATTATATAAACTATTGTCAGAAAAACCTCTACAGTCAAAGAAAAACTGGGAGGGCTCAGACACCTCACATGGGATGGTTTTTTCTTGTAGGTTAGAAAAGCAACATAATGAGATTGATGTCTCATGAAGATAAGGGGAGGGAGAATGTCCTTGCCCAATATGCCTGACGGGGTAAAATGCACTTGGAAACTGTGAAATGCTGATGAAATTCCTGGGCTTGGTACCGTGCCTGCCTCAGATGTGTGTCTTGGCCCTGTGTCTCTGCATCGCGAACCACGCCGTGATCTGAGTGTGGTTTCCCACTCTTGCGAGGCTTTGAGCAGGGCCAAGAGGAGAGACGGGGAGCGACTACAGAAATGAGCAGCACCCAACCAGTCCCTTTGAATTGTGTGGCTGTTTGGTTGAAGATAAGTAAATGAATTCACCAACCTTTGCCTGCAGGATTTATCATTTCAAATGCCTGGGGCTCCCATTTGCTGCTGTGCTGAGAGCTGTTGATTCACAGTGTTATTTCTCAGTGATCAGAACATGCTTCTGTTTATTAACTTCATGTATTTTAGCTTCATGTTTTTAACTCTCTAGGAATAAAATAAGACTTTTTTCTTTCAGGCTCTTCTGTAAAATGTTTTTAAGCGCATACTAGTCTAATAGCTTACTCCAGAAATTAAAGAGGAAAAAATCCTGCTTGTGTCACAGTGACATGGAATGTACTAAACAGGACCAGAAATCAAACCCAGAAGACCTACTGCATGAAAAGTCATTTCCTTTTATCTAAGAAGCTGTGAAGCAGCAATATTGCTGATTCCTCCTAAAAAGTGGGCCTACGAAAGGGTTGGAGAGGGACTGTTGACAAAGGCATGAAGTCATAGGACGAGAGGGAACGGCTTTAAGCTGAATGAGGGCAGATGTAGATCAGATGTATGAAAGAAATTCTTCCCTATGAGGGTGGAGAGGCCCTGGCACAGGTTGCCCAGAGAAGCTGTGGCTGCCCCATCCCTGGAAGTGTCCAAGGCCAGGTTGGACGGGGCTTGGAGCAACTTGGGATAGTGCAAGGTGTCCCTGCCCATGGGAGAGGATTGGAACAAGATGAGCCTTAAGGTCCCTTCCAACACAAACCATTTTATGCTTCTATGAACATCATACAAGCATTAAATGATATCACTGAAGTCATATATTACTTAGTTTCATTTTACAGAGGCCAAAAAATTGCGCTAATTCCGCAGGCCCCATCATTTGAAATGGCAGTTGAGGAAAAACATTAGCAAGGCAGAATGCTGTTTTATGAAAAAAAAAGGGCTTTTGGAAGTCACAAAGTAATCAGATGTCAGCTTCAGAAGCATTTTAAAGAGGAGAGAGGAAAAGATGCCATACATCACAAGCATCTTGGAAAAAACAATGCAGGGAGAATTAATGTTCCTCTCCTCTTATCCCTCCATTTCATAAAATTTATTCCAAGTTTTTACATTAAATCTTTTAGAAAATACCACAGCAAAAATGAACCAAGAAAAAAAAAAAAGGCAATCTAATATATTGCTACAGGTATTGAATTTCAGTAATGTGGATGTGAGACTATAAACAAGCAGTTCACTGACATGGACACTGTTAGAAGAGGCTAACGAAGTGTTAGCACATCTGTTGATGTGTAGGGGCCATGAAGTCCAACTGCATCCTCTGCTAATCCACACAAAATCAGATTTCCGAAGGGTGTGATGTCAGCATGTCCCAGATGAAACTACTGTGGTCCCAAAAAGGGATGTGATCTGTTTGCAGCCAAAGAAGAGCCAAAATGAAGTGCTTTTCTAAGCTTTAACTCTGGTAGGCAGTAGTGAATTTTTATGATACTGAGAGTATTTTCTTAATGGGCTGGACCTACTCAAAAGGAAAGTTTGTCCATGATGGTTTGGTGTGTAACATGTTCTTTGTTGTACAGGAGTGAAGATGCAGTCAATCAGATGGCTGTTACTCCCTTCCCATTACCTTCAGGCTCCCATTCTTCCATTGAGGTAAGGTTTGTGGGTTGTTATTTTTAATTAGGGATTGCTAAATTAGATAGATGAATCATAATTAGCAGCTCATGGTAAGTTCAAGCACCTTGTCTAATTAAACCCTGAATCATAAAATGTGTTGGGTAGAGACTTGACCTAATAGGCTTATTTTCCCCTGTCTTTTTTATTGATCTCAGTGTAACTGAAAAACATTAGCAGCAGGTATTAAAGATGTTATTGCTGTACAGGAGGAAGTGAAGGCTCCAAACTAAAACCTGGCTATCTCCTAACCTGCTCCTTTTTCAGCTGGTTAGAGCAGTCATGGTGAGGAACTTTCGCCTGGAACCTTCCAATGCAAAAACTATCTTAGTTTAGTGATGTTACCAGTGTTTTCCATCATTAGAGTTGCTACCTCAGCCCCAGTGCAGCCTGATTTCTCTCCTGTGCACCGTGAATCCCTGCAGAGTCACCACACTGTTATTATTTTGACATCTCAATGTGGTGTAACTAAATTTTCTAGATAAACTGCGCGGTTAGCCTTGCTGTTGCTTTTTAATTCTATTTCTATTTGAGCTAATAAAGCAAAAGATGCTTTATAATTAAATTGAGGTTTGGTCTTGCCTTGATAAATTCATGTGCATTGAACTCCTGGTATTTCCATGAGCATTGCTGTGATCCCTCAGCATAAGTCAACGTGAGGTAATGCTGGATGCATCTCCTGTTTGCATCTCCTTGCTTGCTGTTGCATCCCAGGTTATTTTACCACTGATGACTGTTCCATACAGGCCTAGGGCTGTATAGTGCAAGAACTGCTTAGATTTTATTTGTATCTGAGTAATATTTGGACATGCTTTGGCTTCTCATTCTCCCCTCCATCCCAGTAGCATGTCCCGGGTGTGAGTGGTGCATTGAAAATTACTCTACAGTTTACGGAGTTCATTTTATTTTCGTTGACTCTTTAATACCTGCATTTCTTCCCAGCTTTTTTTAATATTTGTGTCTTCAGGATGAAGCAGGAAACTTTGTTTAGGCACATTCTGTGCTGTGGTCAAATGACTGTAATTAGACTCTACCAAAGCCTGTGTTGTGTTTGTGTTTAGAGGGAGATGCTTGTGGGTTAAGTTTCATGCATTAATGGCAAGCTCTTACTATTTACATTATGTTCATTTTATAAGTAAATGCAGCTTTTTACTTCTAGCTAGTATTTTTTTTATTATCTAAAATAAATGTAACCAAAAATAGTGATGTTGTATAGAAGTATACATTGCTTTCCTTTGGCAGCTCTTCCTGTCTTTAAATAAAGAAAAAAACCCTTATATCCTGAAATTATATCTTCAAATGTCTTTGAAATACCGAATAAATATTTAACATTGTGTCTTACATGCACCCTACGTGTAACTTGTCAGATCACATTAAATAGCCTGGCTGGTGTAATGGAATATCAGGGTGCCATAGTTACCATCTATTATTGTGTTAGTTTTCTTCATCTTATCTCTTTATCTTCATCTGATCTCTTTATCTTCATCTTGTGCACTTCAGTGTAAAATGTCTAATGAAAATTCAGAAATAATTTTGTTTCTGTGACTGAAGGTATCGAAAATTTATTTTTTGCATATAGTCCATTTTGCTTTGCAAGAGAGAACAGTTCCAAATTTGGATCAATTATTTTAAAGTTAAGTAAATCAAAATAATAGATAAAAATCTTTTCAAATTCGGTACCTGGTTGGTTTAAAAAGGGAACGAGAATCAACATGTTAAATTTTACATGTAACTGAATTAGTGATACTTTAGACTAGGCAAGTTTAGATGGGATATTGGGAAGAAATTGAGGGTGGTGAGGCCCTGGCACAGGTTGCCCAGAGAAGCTGTGGCTGCCCCATCCCTGGAAGTGTCCAAGGCCAGTTTGAAGGGGGCTTGGAGCAACCTGGGATAGTGGAAGGTGTCCCTGCCCATGGCAGGGGGATTGGAATGAGATGAGCCTCAAGGTCCCTTGCAACCCAAACCATTCCATGAGTCTACCAACCTGTTCAGACTGTGTGAAGTAAACTAGGCTTCATTTAATGTGCTGAGCATGAAACAGAGATCTGGAGAAGGCTTCTTCATACATCTGTTTAAAAGCTGTTGTCAATCCTTTACCCCAGGATCATGGTGGCACTGAACCTGCAACCAGTGAAGAAGACCCGAGTCTGGAAGTGGTCATGAAAAGTTTGACTGATGAGGAATCCAGCAAAGCTGTAAGAGACTTAAAGCAACATTTAATCATTGATTAGAGCTTAGAAAATGGAGGCTCATTGGCTTGATTGCTTTCCTCTGCTTTTTTATTGGAGTATTGCTTCACTTATGTCAAAAAATATCCAGTATATATAAAAGCAAGTTCTCAGCTTTACATACACAGACTGTTTTCATGAACTAAGCAGGCAGTATAATTTGCTAAAATATCGAGATAAGAGTTTTCATGTAGCATTTTGGCCCTCTCTTGGGTTCTTAGTGAGTGAAGGGATTGAGTTTCCACTCCTGCCATCCATGTGTGACAAACTTCAGAAAAAAGCCTGGTCTCTAAATCATATTCTTATTTATATTCATAGCTTCCTAAATTCTAAGGCCAAAATGTCTATTATCATAATCTAGTCTTGCCTCCTGAATAACACAGCTATAGAGTTACTCTCAGCAATTTCTACATTAAGCTCCTAACTTGTGGTTTAATGTGGTCCTGTCAGTGTGCACTGTAATAAATACTCAACTTCTCATTGATACAGATGGAGCTTTTTGTTGTTTAATAGGTCAGGGTTGTGCATTATCAGAAATCTGAAAGTCCTTCAGGGTGCAGCTCTAATCCCTTTTTTTTGGACTCTGTGTTAAATAAAGTTTAAAATGGAAAACTACTAAACATAACTAACCTAGAGGTGCCTAAAATTTGCTGAGACAGATTTTTTGCCCTACTCCTGTTTCAAGGAGTGCATTGGCTGGGACTTGCTGTGCCCGCACAGTCTTCTTATATGTGTCCTCAGCTAAGGAAACCTGTCGTTTTTGGATGCTTTTTCTCTTAGATGTTTTCTTCCTGCCCCATCATGTCTCTTGCGAAGAGTGTCCTGGGTCTTGCAAATATAAAATGAATATACATAATGTTCTGTAGCTAGTAAGTAATTAATGAGTCTGTGAACTCCAAGAGTTAGAAAGTGTTATGTGCTGTTCAGTCATCAGAATTAATCACCCATGGATTGATTTATGTTCCTAATGGATTACAAAGAAGTTGAATTATTGCTATTTGGTAGCTTTGTGCAGAGTCCTTTGATAGGCTGGAATATAAATGAATCAGAGTTTTGTTGTATGTATTTACAGGTGTTATTTACCTGATTTTATTGGTTTTCTTGCTCAACTTGGCAAGAAACTTTAGAGGAATTACAAGGTAGGATGAGAAATTGCTCAAAAACTGAAGTGGATAAAATATATAAAATATCTTTACAAAAATGAACTCTTTGTACAAGCTATTGTGCTGTGCAGCTTTTTGAATAATAATTAAAGGAGATGTGAATTTAATGGGGAAAAAAAATTGCAGCAATCCAAGAGAGGTGTGGAGGGAAGACACCTCTGAACAACAGGAATCCCAGTATATATTGGCAGCTTCTTTTCAGACTTGAAGCAAGAAAGAAGGGAACTATGAAGCCAAAAGGTAGGAGTTGAAAAGTAAAAAAAAAAGATGAAGAATTGTCCAAAATAGAGCAGTGGCAGGAAGGTAAGAGAAGACAAATGCTTTCATTCAATGGATAATTGCTTAGAGGTGGCTCACCGATTTCTCCATTAAATAAACAGTATTGAAAAGTTTAGGGCTAGGAGGTGGATTTAGAAAAGTATTGGAATGTCTACAGATCCAACTGCTTGTGCCATAACACCTTCAGTTGGGCCAACTTTTGGTTTAGGAGTATAAATGGATGAAAAATAGTGGCAGAAGGCAGTTTCATAATTTCAGAGTTTTCTTTCCATCAGGATTTTAAAACCACATGGCAAATATTTCTATCTTATTTTTCGTAATGCTGATGGCTGTGATTGTTCCCTTCTGACCAGAAGGAGGTGGGTTTGTAGTTACACCGGTATTAAGGCTCTGATTCAGCAGAGCAGCCACAAGAAAGCTCAATATTTTGAGGAAAAGAGATTTCTCTTGAGTCTTTAGTGACTGTGGAGGCAAAAAAACCCCCAGTGCCTTGTTTGTCAGAGCATGATGGTTGCTACTAGAGCCTCAATGCTACTTCACTGTTGTTGTTGAATTTCTCAGTCGTATGTCAGGAGAAATCAGGAATGTAAAAGTCAACGAGTAAGCTCAAGTTCACTAAGTAAATAAAAAGTATGTGCTTATCAGCAGAGATCTTCCACAAGTATGCACAGCTCAAAGCATGGGCAGGATGTCTCACCAAGTGACAGCTGTAATAAAAGGAAAACTAAAAAAATTCACATCATTCTTCATTCATCTGTTGCTGATAAATTTGTCAGTCTCTCCCAACATACTCTTTGTTGTCACTTCATCACTTTAAAAGCTATAAAGTTCTATAATGGACATCATTGTAGACTTGGATGATAAGAAGGGGGAAGGAAAACAACTTTATTTCTGAACTGGAGCCAGTGGAAGTGTTAGGCAAAGTCTGGGTGTTTATTAGCGGAGGTTTGAGGTGGCCTGAGAGAAGGTTGTGGGTTTCTGAGGACTGGAACAATCTTGCTTTCCACAAGGTGTTGTTGGAAAAGAATTGATATAAGGGGGCTTTGAGATGTTCTGGTAAGTTTTAATTCGACAGAGGTGAAAATGGTATGTGAGAATGGATTCACTTTCCTTTAAAGGTCTGAACTTGGAAAAATGATGTGTCTTTACCACAAACAGAAAACACAATCTTGAAACATTGGCAAAGAGGAGGAGCTTTGTGAAAATGCTTTTGGATGGTTTTGAGGGGGTTAAATGAGATTAAATCAGTTGGTTGCAGGCTTATGACAAATGCTGAGTGTACAATTTAGTGCTTATTTTATTCAGGTACCTCTAGCACAGCCTCAGTTAAAAGATTAGAGAGATGTAAAGATGATGTTTGGTGTTTACTTGGTGTTCAAGATGAAGTTTCAGGTTTCAGTCACATATCACAATGAAAAAGGGAAGTATGAAATAATTTTTCATTGCTCACTAAAACAATCTCTCAGAAAATGACAAAGCAGTCTTCCCATTTCTCCCCTGACACCTCTGATAATACGATGAGATCACCACTTTATCTTTTTTCCTGTTATCCATTTGGATAGTTGTTAGAGCTGTAGAACTACAACTTGGAGAAAAATGCCAGGAAAGAAAAAAAGATCCTGTGGGGCTTGGCATGATTTAACATAATAAAACTTTAGCAAACAAGTCCAGTATTTTCAAGCTTGGTTACCTAAAATTTGATTTGCCTTTTTTTTTGTTTGTTTTTGATGTATGAATTGTCATCTTAATTAGAAATTCTTTGGAGATGCAGAATATCTCTGTTGTCTTTTGAAGTTGGTACTCAACTTTTCTGCAAACAGGGCTGTTTATCGGGGTTTTTAACGTGGGGTAAGATAACCAATACTGGAATCAAAGTGACCCCAGTTTGGCTATGAGCTAAAAAGGGAGAGCACTGTGACTGTCTGGAAGCAGTTGTAGAAGTAGAAGATAAAAAATATATTTTAGTGGTTTGCAAGGATTCAAAAAGAAATTAGCCTACAAGTGGAACCTGTGATTGAAGTACCATTATTGGAGATCTTTATAATGAGGCTGGAGGATGCATTTTAAGCAGTTATTTTATCTAAGACTGCCAAAAAGCGGGGGGGAGGACGAGAGAGTAGATGACTTTGAGCCCCATTCTGCTGTAGGCACTGAGGGGAATTGCTGTCCTGGTCATTCCAGAGGACACACTTCCTTATTCTATAGAGCTTCATGTTGCACTGGAGCAATACAGAGCATGTGTGATAATCTTCTCCCTGAAAGTCCCTCCCTTACATTGTATGGCTTCAAAACTGTGGGGCGTGTTTTTAATAATTCCTGATATTCCCTGTGTTCACATTAGATTTTCCTCTTCTCATTTTGGATTTCAGCTTTGTTTGGTGCTACAAATGGACTTACATGAAGAAATTATAGAATTTTAGAACCCAACCCAAATTTTAGGTTTGCCATGGGCAGGGACACCTTCCACTATCCCAGGTTGCTCCAAGCCCTGTCCAACCTGGCCTTGGACACTTCCAGGGATGGGGCAGCCACAGCTTCTCTGGGCAACCTGTGCCAGGACCTCACCACCCTCACAGGGAGGAATTCCTTCTCAATATCCCATATAACCCTGCTCTCTGTCAGTGGGAAGCCATTCCCGCTTATCCTGTCCCTCCAAAATATCACTGTGTTAGCCCAGAATCATCATTTTGAGTTTTGGAGAATATTTTATTTAAGCTAAAGAGACATTTTCCATGCACCTAACTTTATTTTTTTCTTTTTTAGGATGTGAAACATAAAGCTGAGAAACCAGTGATGGCAGATCAGCAGGAAACAGAGGAGCAGCTCCCAGAAAATGTACGTGTTTTAGGAAAATATCTCTGTGTTTATGTTAACCAGAAAGGGAGGGTTCTGAGGGCTTCATCTAGTTGAAGAGTGAGTGATTTATGAGGGTAAGGGGTTAACTGGGGAGACATTAAAATAATTTTATTGGTGGAAATTTGAAAAATTACTGCTTCTTTTTAAATATGTGGAAATTGCTTTTTTTCCTTCTATTAATTTTGAGGATTTAGTAAGGTATGATAATGAACAGCTAATGATAATATCCACATAATGTGTTATTCTGTGACTGATAACTGATCTCTCTTGCTTCTGCTTTGCTTTTAGGACCTCAACCAGATCAAACAATCCAAATCTTCAACAAAAGTGCCAGTCAGCTTACAGGAGATACCCCGGGAGCCAGCACCTACTTACCTTTCTCCAGAGGCAGAAGTCACCGGCCGTAGTATGAACCAGTTTTTTTTTTTTTTCACAATATAGGGTATTTTTAATACCCTAACCCAGGATGG
This sequence comes from Cephalopterus ornatus, assembly GCA_013396775.1. Lineage (NCBI taxonomy): Eukaryota > Metazoa > Chordata > Aves > Passeriformes > Cotingidae > Cephalopterus > Cephalopterus ornatus. The sequence continues at coordinate 749,116 of VZRE01000360.1, forward strand.
ATGTTTCCGTTTTGCTTTCCAGATAACTTTTACTGAGATTTTTTTTTCTTTGAACCTATTTTTTTTCATATAGTGGTTGTATTTTTCTCTCATTTTACAATTTTTGAGAGCTTGAAGGTGTCTGCTTGTTTTTCTTGACTTCTATGTACAAAGGTCTTGTTCCTGTTTTCGAGTAAAACACAGGTCAAGACAGTTTGGAAAATTTGTCCATTCCATGGCGCTGGAATACGTACTCATCTGTCCTGAACTGATCTGGACCCGTTGCCATCATGATCTGAATTGTCTAGGTTTTAACTGAATTAGATGTGCTCCCAGACATTTACTCTGAACATTTACTTCCAGAACTCAAGTTGTTCTGATTTAAAGACTTCAGAAGTGACTCAGAGTAGTCCTCTAGTTCAGTTGTTTGAGATGAAGAGCAAAATATGAGCTTATTAGTTGTTGTCGTACAATTCCTTTGGTGGTTTTAATTTTCTTATTGTATAGTGTGACTTACTTCTTTACCTCTTTATGTTCTTAGGTGTCTTTGCACCTCCACTGCCTGTGGATCCAGCAACATGTCCCATAGTTCCAGGGCAGGAGATGACTATAGAGATATCTAAGGGTCGGTCAGGCCTGGGACTCAGCATCGTTGGGGGGAAAGACACTCCACTGGTGAGTTTCTATTAATCTAGTATTTGCTATCTTTTTAAAAGAATAACAGACAACGACAAAGAAAACATGGAAAATAATAATGCCCTTAATGTCTAATTGCTGTAATGAATTGTTCAGGACAGGGAGGACAAGCCAACAACTCCAGTCTTCAATAATAAATTGATAATTTTGCCTTGTATCAGATCAGTTGCTATTCCTCTTTATATTGAAAGGTTTATTCTTCAGTAATGCTTTCTGCAATGGTCAGAGGTTACAATTGTGTATTCTTTTTTTTAACCATTGTGAATTAAGAGTTGCAAGCAGGTAAGTTACCAAAATGGTTGGACTAGAAATTAATGTTGCAGAGGCAGAGCTGCTTCAGCAAGGTTAACACCTCTGTCTGGAGAGCAGAAATGCTTAGTAGCTGTTTAAATAAACTGTGATTTATCTGCTTGACAGCAAAAGCTCTTGCTGAACAGAGGTAAACCAAAGGTAACCTTTTATTATTTTCTGTGTCTTTTGGCTTAATCTGCCTCTTGGATATTCTGTTTATTAAAAAAATATCTTCAGATGAATTTAAAACATATCAATTCAAGTGTAAACTCAGCAAGTTGGTTGCTAAACCCTTCACTGCCTCTGCTCTTGCTGTTTTCTCTCGCTTTTCCATTTAAGAGATGCTATGCTACAGGGTAAGAGAATGCCAGATTGGGTTTTTTGAATGTCAAATTCAGTTCTTTCAGTAAACAGTTCTGCTGCAGAGGTGTCTTCACTAGGTTATCCGGAATCCCCTGCCACAGAGACACTTCAGGCAGTGGAGCTGCTCTGCTACATGCGGTGGGTCCCCAAAATAACATAGTGGGGCATCATTAAACCATGAAGTGCAGTGAGTGTCAGCAGGTACAGATAATTTCAATGTAACAGTCCTCTTCCAGATGAAGAAAAAAAGAAAAAGCAGTTCAAGGGAAAGAAGAAAGGAAGTTGAAAGGAAAAAGATAGTTTAGTTTTGCAAAGTGTAGGCTGTATCTTTTACAGCATTAAAACTAAAATTGGAAAAAGTTCAGCTCTTGGTCCCATTTATCCTAGTCTCCAATTATGCAGAGTTAGGTTGAATTGCTCTGTTTCACATGGAGATGGAAGTGAGTTATGATGAAGGCTTTAATCAACCTGTATGTTTTTCACTCTCTCTAGCCATGCACAGTTTTGTCCCAGTCCCTTTTTTGTCAAGCCCCTTAGTATTGAGTAAATTCAAATAAGTTGCTCAGTGTTAGTCATCTCCCTGCTTTTTCATTTAACTGGAATTTGGAAATAATACATGGCAGTCTGTCAGACACAATATGGTGCTTGTCTTTCATGAGATTTTAATATAAATAAATGAAAATTGTAAATAACTGCTTTACAGAGCAGATGAGAAAAATGCAAAGGATTTTATTCTTTGAATTGAGTAAATGGTTTTGGTTAAGTGTTATACTTTCATTAGTTCATTCATTAAAGTGTCCTCCTAGGAACTGATTTAAAAAATCTATGCACTTGAGTGCTGTAACTAAAACTATGAAGGGAGGGAGGTCCAACTTCCCACTTTCCTGATCCTCGACTTAAAGGACTTAGCAAAATGAGTCCCTGTTTCTTTTCATATTTCTGAATCTGTTCATTCAAAGGCAAAAAATGGTGTTTCATAAGGAACAATTTGCTTTTGGGAAACTGCATTCTAATTTGACCATTTGCCATGTGCAGAGGCCCTCTCTGGGATTCTCCATAACTTGCTTATGCAAAACGGTCCATGCAAACCTTTCTCCTCAGGGCAGGCACTCAGAGTTGTGTTCTTAATGAGATCCCAGAATCCTAGAATAGTTTGGGTTGGAAGGGACCTTCAGGATCATCCAGTTCCAACCCCCTGCTATGGGCAGGGAACCTTTCATTGCACTGCTTTGTGCCTCTGATCTCCCCCAGATTACTTTGCTGCCTTTCCTTTTCTGTCATGAAGTCAGGAGACCTTTTGTAAGGAGTTGAAGTGAAGTTCACTTGATATAACAAAGGAGTAAAAGCAAATACTCCTCAGGGCTGTAGGGAAGTTTCTGTCTTGCTGAGTTTCATGGTTTAGAGAGGAAATGTAACAAAATAGGTACATGGAGTTGAGTGATGTATGCGTCTTGCTCTCTGTCATTTGTTTTTAACTCAGTTACATAGATGGATATCTTTTGTATTTTAAAAAAGGCAAAATAAAAGAAGTTCATCAATTCCGAAGGTCTTGTTGTGTGGCAGAAATTGTGTGTCCAAGACCAACTGTTTGCTGCAATGCAGAGAAATTAGAATGAAGCTATAATTGGCTTCAGCAGTTTGGAGTTTGGTTTTTTAGCTGTTTTTGAATTGTCAGATCAAAGTTCGAAGGAATGGGAATGGCACCATTTATAGTCCATCTCTGCAGGCATGAAACAGGAATGTCTTTGGTACTCTTGTAGTTCTAGTAGATGGCACATACAGAGATGAGATGCCCTGAGGGGTCCATAGAAAAATGCTCCATCCAGGAAGGGAAAAGTCTTGGCAGAATGGGAAGCAGGAGGAGTGTCTGTGCTGCACAGCTGCAGGAGCTTTCTCTTTTACCTTCTTTTTTTCCTCTGAGAAAACAAGACACGAACACCCACTTGTTCCTCCTTTTTCTACTGAGTTCTCATGATTTTGTACCTGCAAGTGTAAGGTGTGTAAGTGCCTACAAAGCCTTCAAGGATACAAACCCCAGTTCCTAGGATCTCAGAAGTAATTTATCAATATGGGGGAGACAGGAGTGCTGCTTCTCAGAATTTGTCAAATCTAAGATGGACATGCCAGGACTATAAGTGTATTAAAATGCACTTGATCTAAAAACGCTGAGTGCTGGTACTCAACAGCAGCTCACATGGGATGGGAAAGCTCTCTCAGAATATTTTATGTCTTTCTTTAGCACAAGATGTACATGTCCAGCTTTTGGAATAATAAATCTGGCAGCTGGGGACAGACTGCTTCAAAATGAAGTATAGAGTGCAACTTTTAAGGCATAACCTCAGGAATCTCATCAGGAATCACCAAGTAGAGGCTTGGAAAATACAGCCTGTGAGCTGGGAGGTTAATTTGTTCAGGAGGTTGGAAACTAATGTCTTAACCCCTGTGAAATGGTTTTTGGTGAGGAGATGTCCATCCCATCAAGCTCAAAACCCTTTCCAGTTGCAGGTATTCTAGGCAAGGTCGGTGGTTGTGTGGTTGGGGAGCAACTGGAAGGATGTGTGTTTAGAAAAGACATGGGGAAGGGAGGATTGTCCTTGAGAGTTGTCTCCATGTTGTTGATCTTCAGACTGCTATAGCCCTTAAGCAGTTCTATTTCATTTTACTCTAAGCGTTGATACTTTTTAATATTTTTTTTCTTCACTCTCTTTCATTTCACCTTCCCATGTACCCCTGAGAGAACACAACACATGGCCTCTGCTTTAAAGCAGTTGAAGTGCAGAGTGGAGCTGGCTGAAGCACACGGGCTTTCAGTTTGTGAGAAGGCTTTTTTCTTGGTTGTAGTCCAATCAAACTTGTAAAACTAACCTCAGAGTGGGAATTTAAAATAGAAAAAAAAAGTGTTTTCGGAAACATCCCAAAATGAGGTTTGAGGCCCTAATACTGCTCCCCAGGACACCTACTGCCCTCTTGTCCCCCCTGAGTTGTGTATAAATTGCGTATAAATGCTTGTCAGCCCCACCACTGCTAATAGCAGCCATAAACTTGACAGAGGTGTCATTGTCACCTGGCAGCTGCTGGTGCTCCTGGGGTACCTGAGCTGCTCCAGCCATGGGATGCCCGGGATTCATGGCAGCTGCAGACCCCTGAGCTGGGCAGGACCCTTGTGCCTGGGCCTGGACAAGCTGTGACTCTTAGTTACACAGTGGGGTCAGCTTCAGATTTGAATTCATGGCAGCAAGCCAATATTGGCATGGCCAGCTATCCCAGGGCTGCAGAGCCCGGGACCCTGCGGATCCAGGACGAATAACCAGCCCTGTGGGATACAGGATACAGGACTGGCAGCATCAGATAGTCCCGTTGTTCACCATAAATTTAGGAAATGTTCCTTAGTTATTCTGCTTTTGATTTGTTGCATTCTGTATAAGGCAATGCTATATAAGGCAGTTTCAAGGGCAAATAATTTATTTTCATGTAACAGGCTTTTTCCTCTGAAACTGTTTTGCCATAAAATTTCTATGAGATTTTCAGCTTCAGTCCTCAGAGAACAGGATGTACAAGGAATTGTTTTAAACAGGAGTCCTGATACTCCTCCAAATAGCATGTGGGATTTACCAGAGAGGTTGTGGCCGCCCCATCGCTGTAAGTGTTGGACAGGGCTTGGAGCAACCTGGTCTACTGGAAGGTGTCCCTGCCCATGGCAGGGAGTGGAACAGGGTGGGCTTTAAGATCCCGTCCAACTCAAGCCATTCCATGTTTCTGTGAAATCCGGACCCCATTACCACCCCAGAGTGGGTGAATGCTGCCGTGTCTTGTCCAGTTAACAACTTGCAATGAGCCATTTTCTGTAAACCAGAACAATTGTTCATTTACAGGGATTTGATTCTTGGCAGTACATGGAAAAAGCATCTCTCTAAGATACAAACATTTTCTTAGCGGGGTGAGAGCACTGTTTTGCTTCCAGCTGAATAATTTAGTAATGGTCAAGTTGATTACTGGTGGTTATTGACTCTGTCTTTGCTGCCTGGGTGATTAAGATGCTCAGGCGAGCCAGAGGGGATTCAGCCATTTTGAGGCTGGTATTCAGGGATGTTGCCTCCAGGCAGGGTTAGAGAACCCTGAGAGGGAGAAATGCTCAGAGGCTTATCTGGGGCTTGAAATCACAGCTGACTGCTGGAGAGGCACCTATGATATAGAAGATTGCAGGGACTGTAACCTGGGGGCTCCCTGAAGGTGAAGTGGGTAGGAAGTGGTCATTGCCTGAACCTTACACAGAAAAACATACTTTATCCTGTGTCTTTTTTTTTGAAAACAACAACAAACATCTTATCCTGGTTTTTTTTATACTGGGTTGTCTACTTTGAATTTGGTAAATTTTCTTTTTGTACTTTTGCTTTCAGCTGACTTTAATAGAAGGCATTTTTAAGGCAATTAACAAACTTGAGGGTACTCCATCAGTAAAATAAAGTGATCCACAAACCCAGGGAACTGGAACACTTGAGCAGTGCTCCAGAAAGCAGCAGAATATGCTTGTGCTCAGCTAACATGAGTTGGTGTGAGAGCTGGTAACACTGGGGTTGGGCAGGAAAAAGCTGTTCTAATCATATGGGTTAGCCCAGAAGGTTTTCTGGCTTGCAGTGGAGCTGTGTGATGGTGGGGATGCAGTTTGACAGAAGAATATTTAGATTCATTCTGTCAGTCCAGGTGAGTCATACCTTGAATAAACCCCATCTGTTAAGGAAGGGCAAGGGAATAATCAAGAAAACTGTGACTTGAAATTGCAGCTGTTCAAGACACGATGTTTGCCCCCGGAGCTGTGAGGGCTAATTACCTTGTGAGGGCTCCACGCTGCCAAGATCAGGTTGTTCCTATACCAAAGCCAAGCCTAAGAGCTCTGTTTTATGCTGTGCTGCAGTCAGTCAGCAGTGGGGACCTGCCTGAATGTGACTTCTGTGTTACTAAACAAGCAGATTCTCTCTTGGTTAAGCTTTTATCCCTCCCTCCCTCTCATCTCAGTTTTATTTAGATTCAGGCAAAAATATCTTCATCAGGTATAGACAGCTGATGTCTGAGCGATTCTGTAGACAGTCATCAAATGCAGCTGAGACTGAAACTGTTTGAGTGAAATATGCTTACCTTGTAACTCCAAATGAAAAGGAAGATATTGGCCTCTGGAGGGTTTCAGCAATATATTGGCTATAGATACTGTTGCTGTTAAATCTGCCACACAGTGAATGGAACAATAGAATGAAAAATGGGAATAGAAGTCTCGAGTTTTTAATTGTGGCTTGGGTATTGTAGAGAAAAAGTTTGCGGTTGGGAGAGGAAAAAAAATGCAATCTCTTCTAAACCAACATTTATAAAGCAGAAGGCAATTTACTGACAGAGTGGTAAATGCAGTTAGCTTGAAATTGTGAAGAATTGCTTTGACTCCTGCTTGGATAATGTTAAAATGAAGTTGGTGGATTCATCATCATTCCAGAAGGACGTTAGCTTACAAGAGCATGAAAAACTCAAACTGCTTTGTACATGAGTTATCACAAAAGGGAATTAGGGCAGTAAGTTTTGCAAATCATGTCTTTGATGGGTCTTTGGCAAGGGTTTAGCTGACGGGACGGCTTGCTTGTGTAGCAGTGCCTTGCTTGAGGAAGCTGGTGTCTTCCAAGAATGTAAATCAACCCTAAAATTTAAGCTGACAATATACAAAAGCAGTAGGACCTGTCAGAATGGACTTGAGGAGGATCCTGGCTGCTGCTGGTTGAAACCACTGGTTTTTGGCTTCCTGTATCATACACACTCAGGATCTCATGCATTCTTTATAACCTGTGCTATGCACTGTACACTACAAACTTTCCTTTTTTTTAAATTTAATAAAATAATGAGAGTGAGAGAGCTAAGGTTTTAATATGTCATTCTGTGTTTTATTATTCCCTCTAAAATGAGCATGTATACTTTTTGAAAAACTTTGGTTTGCTTTGGCATGTGATTCACAGGAACATAGCTCTTTCTATCATTCTGACTTAAGTCATATATTTTTACACTAAACATCTTATTACCTTAGTTTTATTATTTCAGAATCAAAGGAGAGCTTGCAAATGTCTATGACTGCAGAGCGAAGGAATGTTAATGAATAGTGCCATTGAATTTTCAGGTTTTAGCTTTTCTGATCTTAGAGAATATAACTGTAAGCAAAAATATTATGCAAGCTGAATAAAATTTAAATAAATAGGGACCAGATGTAACTATAGGGGCCTATAAAATGTAATACAAATACTATCCACTTCCTTAAAATAAATCTGTATTTTAGTATGAAAAATTATATTCATATTGATATTGTGGATTAATCTTTTTTATGAAAGTTGGCAAGTGAACACCATCTCTTGCAAGGGCTTGTTCTTAAATGGGAAACAGACCTTTTGTTTTGACCTTGAGTGGAGCAGTTTTTGGGTCTCGTGCAATGTAAAGCATTTTTACATTAACACAGTAATACATTTTTACATTCTACAGCCTGTTTTACTACAGTAGTGTTTGGCTTAGGATTTTGGGTGCCTGTTAATGGTTTGTGAACACTAGGAATGGCAAAATACTGGAGTGCTAGAAGGAGGGATTATGCAGCACAGTGCATTAGATAAACCCCTTTAAGAAGTCAAGTGATTTGCTTGGGCTTGACCTTCAGCTTTCGTTGCTGAACCGTTATCTTTTAGATTCCATTTAGATCTGCAAATGGAAGATCATAGATCATAACATAACTGTTGTCATTTCCTCTGCCTACAAGTAACCAGCAGCTGGATTTGTCTTAACTACTGAGAGATTCTTGCATGGGGCTAATTCTCCAGCAAAACTCACTGTGCAACCAGTTGATTTCTACTTTATCTGTGAACCAGCCTGTAAAAATGAAATTGCAATTTTACTACTCCGGACAAAGTATTACAGAAGTTGAAAAGGAAATAACTGATGTTATTGTACTTGCCCTGGGAAAGAGATAAATCTGTAATCCTGCAGTCAGCAAAACCCCTTGCAGTGTTATTATCTTTAATAATGATAATTTAGTATAACATTTGTAGCTGTGTAGGAAATTAATTGGAAATGTGTAATGTTAGCTTAGGAAAACATAACTTACCAACTAAATCAGAAAACATCTTTTCCTGAGTGTTGTTTTATATGCAGTTTACTTTTTGTCCTCCTCAGGAAAGTGCTCTAATCCATGCAGAAAGCTTCTTTCCTTACACCAAATACATAATTATGGTCAGTGGTAAGATTCATTCTCCTCACTACAAACCAAACTGAGATACAGGCACATCATGTTCATGTAATTTCAACAGGTTGCCCTGCCTGCTTTCTAGCACTGCCCAACCATGAGGGTTCCAAAAAATGGCCTTAAGATGAAGGAGGATAAGTTTAGGTTAGAGAAAGAAATTGTTCCCTGTGAGGGGAGTGAGGCCCTGGCACAAGTTGCCCAGAGAAGCTGTGGCTGCTCCATCCCTGGAAGTGTCCAAGGCCAGGTTAGACAGAGCTTGGAACAACCTGGGATACTGGAAGGTGTCCCTGCTCAGGGCAGGAGGCAGAACTGGATGAGCTTTAAGGTCCCTTCCAGCCCAAACCAGTTTGGGTTTCTATGATAATGTGCCCTTGGTCCAGGACAATACTCTGGTGGTTGAGGTAGCCTTGTAGCCAGAGAGCAGAGCTGTGGATCTGATTTCTACTCTCTGAACAGTTTTGTGGATATTTTTTGTCTAATGATTGCCACCTTAAAATGGACATCGTGTAAAACAACTCGTTTCTTACTGAATACCTTACCCACAGTCATTCTGTACTGATTATTGCAGTTCTTAATGTCTAGTGGTTCACCTTCCTTCTGTGAAATGCCTTTGGTCCTGTCAAAATAATGACTGGATTATGCACTGAAATAGCCCAACAAAGATAAACTCAAAGCAAAGTTGAGCTCAGTTAAAGCAGTAGCTTGTTGTGAATGAGCTTCAGTAGTGCAGGATTGTTGAGTGCTGTGCAAGAAGCTTGTTTACCAAAATCTGGACCTTTTTCCTTGTCAAATCTAGCCAACGCTGGGTATGTGCGGATTCCTCTGCTCCAATTCTTTTGAAATCACCCCTCTTACATACTGATCCACCTTTATTACGTGATAGACCCTCATCAAAATATCCTTGGTACTTAATGTTTGGGCTTCCTTCATGTCTTATGTCCTTTTACTCCCCCACCCTCTATTCCCAGCATTCCCAGTAACAGCCTGGGGGCTGGTTTGCAGCGGCTTTTCAGCTGAAAGCTGCTGCTTGTCCTGCTGAAGAACAGCTGCACGGGAGAAAAGCAACACTAAGAGAGACTGGCTCAGAAGCTATAAACTTGCAGAAAATGTGTGAGCAGTGCAAGCCAAAACCAGCTTGTGAGACTTTCTCCACCATGGTTGATGCTCCTGCAGGCTTTTAAGGATCACTCAGGCAGTGATTTTCCTGAATAGGATGCTGACTTTACCACCTTTCTCCCAGAGGCTTAATCAGGGCAGTGCTAGGTGGTCATTGCCTGGGATCTCTGCTGTACCAGTTCTTGACATTTGAGATACAAAGATTAAGCTGTCAATCTTACTGAATTTAATTCTCAGTGTTAGCATGTCTTTTTGTGCTCTTTGCTGATGGGTGAGTGTGATATTCTTCTCCTGACAGGTCTCTGAAGTCGGTATAAATCAAGCTGAAAAAATATCCAGAGCTTGGGGGAGGAGTTGAGATCTGATTCCCCAAGAGTTCAGGGCTCTTCCCCTCCTTGGATCAAAGGCAATGAAGTGTAGATCATGCTGTGCACATGGTACAAGCTGTGGATGGATTCCCAGATTGGATGCTACTTTCTCTAAGAAATTATCTTGCCCTCACTGTTCTGTAGTTAGTCACTCTGCACCAACTTTGTTCTTAAAGGTGTCGACCAGGAGGCTCCATGAAACTTCCAGCTTCTCTGCTTTTGATTCCATGGCCAAAACCTTGTTTTCTCAGCACCATAACTGCTCATCCTTCCTTTTGCTCAAGACAACTGTGCAGTCACAGTGATACTCTGTTGGTGAGGGGTGTAGTTGTCCCACAGCTTAAATCTGAGCCTTAAAAAGTACCTTTTAATATACTGTGTGGCAGGTTTGATGGGCATTTCTCCTTCTTAACAGATTTGGTGAGCACTGTATCCAAACCAGGCGTGGTTTTGCCGTGTTTGGAAACTAGTCTGTATTGCAGGTATTTTTTTGTCAGCCGTGCAGTTCCGTATCAGTGCATTCAGTTTTTATTTCTTTGGACTGCAGGCCCTTCAATATGAACATTTTTCAGCCCAGTAGTAGCAGACAAATTCCTTTCAACTCTGTCTTTTCATGGTTGGACAGTCTCAGTTTACACCTGTGAGTGCGGACTTTGTTTAGCATAAAGAAAAGCTGTTTACATGCCCTGGCTCATGTTCCCCATCCTTCCATCCCATGCAAGAAGTGCTCAGCTCTGCATTAATTCCCCATTTGTATAATGGTCCCAGACTGTTCTTAGTCAAAATATACAAAGATTAAAGCTCCAGTTTGTTGAACGGATTTGTAAACTTCATGAACTATGTGCTTTCAGCAGCTGGATATCTCTTTTTAAACAACTGTGTTCTTGATACGAGTGTGTTTTTATTTCCCCCTTCTGCACGAACAGTTTTCATGACTCTGCCAAGCCATAATCTATATGAAACTGGTGGTGAAAGGAGATTGGGAGGGATCCACTATGAATTCATAATCTTTAGCTGAACATTGACACTACTTTCTCTTCCTCTCTCTGGATTGATTGATTTTGAACTATTTAGGCCTTGACTTCTAGAGATACCAAGCACTCACTGAATTTAAAGCCAGTGAGCAGGAGCTGCAGATGTCCAGGAACCAAAACCTATCCTTTAAATAAATGTTTTGTATTGTTTTAGTCATGATAGATCCTATTTTTTTCTTCAGGCACTGAAAGGGGTGTTACAGCTTCAATCCATGCCTGTCAATAGAGTCATTACCAATTAGGGCTTGGTGAAATGGACAGAGTATGACATTGCATCTCATTACTGCATGAACTTCTTTAAAATATTGATATGATTAAAAATGTTCAATAACATTGGTAGTTTGGTTTTAGTGATTTGTCATGGATGATCAAAACTAAACAGAGTCTTATCCAGATCCCACTGGATCCAGAGGAAAAAAATTACTTCTGCGTTACATGCAATTGAGCTGATCCCAGAGGTATCAGAGGAAAGAGGTCTGTTTGCCATAGTTTATCAGCTGAGGAAAAGTAAGACTGATATTTATGCTTGTGGACTATTTAAAAATCTTTACAGGGCGTCATGGATACTTTGCTCTGCTTTTAATCGATTCGATAAGCCTTATTCAACTACACAACTTTAAAATAAACCTGCTTAAGAAAAACAGTGTTTTGGCAGGTCAGCAAGATGTTTCCTTCTCCTGGGTAGGCACAGACAGAACAGGAATGTACCTTTTCATGCCATATGTATTTTTAGTTCTAGGTCTGGCTTTTAACACATGCAGGAACTGCAGGGTCACACTGAATTGTTGCCTTTTCAAATGAATGATGCAGATTATTCAAACTGATAAAATTTGGTGGTTCCTGAATCTGAGCCTTTGGTATGTGGAATTTTACATTTAATAATGTAGTGCTGGGAGAAGCTGGTAACTCCAGGTTGTTGACCGGTTTTAGAGCAACCATAGATGGAAAACAAACCGAAAGAAATGTGATTGAAAGCTCCTTGCTCAGAGGTTAGGAAATATGAGATTAAATACAGTCTAAAAGTGTTTAATTTGATCTTCTTGTGTACATGCCCAGTCTGCTGTTACATGGTCAAATTGCCAATTTCCTGATGAGTCTCATGGTTACCCCCTGCTCTGTGTCCCATTGAATGATGCTGCCTTAACAAGCTGGCCAGTATTTTGTGTTATGTCACTGGGCACTTCTAAATGTCCCTGTAGAAACATAGAATGGTTTGTGCTGGAAAGGACCTTAAAGCTCATCTTGTTCCAACCCCCTGCCATGGGCAGGGACACCTTCCACTAGACCAGGTTGTCCTCTCCAACCTGGCCTTGGACACTTCCAGGGATGGGACAGCCACAGCTTTTCTGGGCACCCTGTGCCAGGGCCTCACCACCCTCACAGATAAGAATTTTTTCACAATATTTAATCTAAGCCTGCCTTCTGTCAGTGGGAAGCCATTTCCACTTGTGGTATCGCTTCATGCCCTGGTTCAAAGTCCTTCTCCAGCTCTCTTGGAGCCCCTTTAGGCACTTGAAGGGGCTCTAAGGTCTCCCTGGAGCCTTCTCTTCTCCAGGCCGAACACCCCCAGCTCTCCCAGCCTGTCTCCAGAGCAGAGGGGCTTCAGCCCTCAGAGCATCTCCATGGTCTCCTCTGGACTCACTTCAGCAGCTCCCCTCCTTCTGCTGTTGTTCTCCAGAGCTGGAGGCAGCTCTGCAGGTGTGGTCTCACCTGAGTGAGGCAGGGGGGCAGAATTCCTCCCTCCCCTGCTGCCCATGCTGTGGGATCGGCCCAGGGCACAGGGGTGTTCTGGATGCCTGCGCACATGTTGAGTGTCTCATCCACCAACACTCCACATCCTTCTCCTCAGGGCTGCTCTCAATTATCATACCTTGATAAAGTGTTTCAAAAACTAGAAGTTAAATGTGCAAAGTTCTAAACCACAGACTCAGCTTTTCCTCAAAGTTACCCATGATCAGCCTCAGGTGAAAAAATATTCATCACTGTCACCTCCTGGCTTTCACCCAGGCAAAAGTCTCCTGTGTTGGCTTAGAGTTACACCATCATTTTTAAAACAAAGGTAACCCTCAAAAAAAAAGGAAAACAACCTCCAAACCAACCAAACAAAAACTCAAAACAACCCAAACCCCACAACTGAGAAGATCTAAGACACGTAGTAGAGGATTTTGGCAACACTGCTGAGAGATGGATGTGCGCGTGTTGCTCCACTCCATTAGTATTTGTTACTTCAGTTATTGCAAGAAAACCCTACAGTTGCCAGCACTATATATGTGTGTATATATATATATATACTTTTTTTTTTATCAAACCACTCTTCTGATTTTTCTTAATTACCTTGGTACACAGCTCATGGTGTTCTGCCTTCATTTATGTAGATTGAAATCTCTATTCCCCCATCTGGGAGGTTTGTATCAGCTGTAATCCATTTGTGATTACAGTCCTCCAGTCTTTTTTCAGGGACTGGTGTACATGAATAAAAGCGGGAACCTGTGACAGTGGTGCTGTGCTCCAGCGGCAGCAGAAGAGTCTGCATCATTAAAGAAGGTGTAGTGGGAATGAAAGGGAGTCACGCTTTTGATATTGTCTTGATCTGAGCATTAGCTGAAGGGCATTTGAGTTTTCTTTCTGTTCAGTGTGCACCATGTGTGCTGGGAAAGGCAGCACAGGAAGGGGGGTTAAATTGGTGATTAGAGATGTACTGTCTAACAGTGTTTTCCCAACGTGGAGGGACTTTGTTCTGCCCCAGCAGTGATTTCCTCCCCTTGCTCCAGGAAGGCGACGCACAGCGGGGCTCGCGCACTCCTACCTTTTGTTGAAAGTGCTGGAAAAGCTCCTTTTTGACTTCTTGTACATCAAGTTTGTGGGGGAACTTCACAGCCATAGCATTTTTAGAGGATATATTTGTCTGAGAACAAGTTATCCAATACCTACATGTCTAATTAAAAACCACTGCGTGTTTATTCAGAGCCAGAGTTGGTAGCAAAGACAGTTCAGCTCTGAGGCTGAGTGTTACTGAGAAGAGCAGGTTTTGCACAGTAAAGAGTCCCATCCTGCTTGCTGAATCTGATGCACTGTAGCAGGATGTTCACCTATTTTTTTTCAGAAGGAAAAAAAAAGAGAAACAAGCCAGAACAATGCAAAGGGAAAGCACCAGCAAGAGAACAGTATGTTCTTTGTAATGCTTTTTCTTTGGGGACATCTATTGCTGGCAATAAGATTAAATCACTGAAACCTTCCCTGAAGCTACATCTGCCACTGCCTACATTTTCCAGCCTCAGTAATAAACTAACATTTGCCATTGTTCCTTTCTTCTGGATTTCATTTCTTACAGATTTAACCAGCACTATTTACCACAAGGCATTCAGCTCTTGCTTAAAGCAGAGATCTGTGCCAAGTCCCTAAAAATATTCATAGCTCCAAAGAATCTGGTTTTAAATAATATCATTAAAAGTAGACGATATTAATACAACAGTTCACACTGAGTTCATGTGCTGCTGATGCCAACATGTAAAAATGATGGAAGAAGCTCTAGACAAGACTACCCTGAAGTGGTGAAAAAAAATCCTTTGTACCTTTTTACTGGCTCCCTGTGTTTGGATTACAGAGTAATTTTCTTATCCCAAAATATTAAAAATTTTTTAAAAAAATCTTTGTTATAGTCTTGCTTTTCCTGTCATGGGGTGCTGTACTTTCATAGAGGTGGGGAGTGTGGGGTGGGTTGTGGCTAACAGGTTATGGAGTGTTTGGGAAGGTGGATTCACACCACCCTCTTCTGCCCACAGGATGCCATAGTGATCCATGAAGTTTATGAAGAGGGGGCAGCAGCCCGAGATGGCAGACTTTGGGCTGGTGATCAGATTCTGGAGGTAAATGACTTTCTCTGCGTATATTCTTGGTTGTGTATACTTGTATTCCATGCAACAGGGGTTCCTTGTAAGGGAAGGACAGGTCATTGAGAAGGATCCATACTTGACGCTTCTTTTTCATCACTAAGAACATCCTGAAAAATTCATATTTCCTTATATATTCATATAAACTGAAGGTACAAATTGAGAATACATTAAATTTAATTGAGCAAGGCAGTTCTTGAATTACATAGTTCAGCTGTCATGTCCAATAGCTTAGTATTATTCATCTCTTTAATCTTGCATTCGGAGGCTGCTGCTCAAGTATCTCTGCACTGCCTGCAACCCAAATATTGAGTGGGGCCAGTGTGGGGTGAGGAGGAGAGGGGGGATGTACCATCCCTGTGAGCATCCTTGCCAGCATCCCTGTGATCAATCCCTCCTAACATCCCTGCAGAAGCCACCAGCTCCCCCAGGCCATGCTTCATCCAACTGGGGAGCACACGGTGTGGTGTTTTTCCCTCAGCCAAGCATAGAAGAGGTGGAGGGAAAGGGTTAAGAGAGAAGTGTAGGTCTGCAAATGAAACTTGCGTCAGGCAGGGGTTCGGTGCAGCTGCTCAAAGCTCTGCTGTCAGCTCAGGACAAATTCCCAGCATGGCCATTAAGGCTTCGGTGTGTAGGGTTAGAAAAATAGCGAGGGGTACTTGGGGACTTGTCTTTACAGCTCTTGCACTGAAAATATTTTTGTTAGCGTTAAGGCTGAATGTTGTTTTCGTTTTATAAATAACGGTGTATTAACAGAGCAGGATAATTAGGGGGTAAAAATGGGGCAGGTTAATTAATTCTTCTCTGCCCAAACAGGAAAGTGCTAATGTTTGTGGCCATAATATTGTTATTGTTTCAGCTTCTAAAAGCTGTATTAGTGAATCAAAAAGATGACTCTGAATTAGTTTCAGATTAGTATGATAAAGCCCATGTAGATGCCTGTGTCAAGGAAAGAATATTAATGCAGTATATATGTAAGTATGTGCAGAATTAGTACAAACAATGCAATTACTATAGACTAGGCTTAATGATCTTAATGTGAAATTAAGTACGATTGTAACTTTGCATATCTAGAAATACTGCGAAATATTTTCATTACCTTAAAACTTATGGAAGTGGATTAATATTGTATGGTTCTTCTGTTACAGTTCATGCTACTTCCTAAAGAGAAAATGTTTTAAGTATTGATATATTTTGGTATTAAGAAATAAAAGATTATTTTGTTGACAGAGTATTGGCAAACACCTTAAAAGGCACCTGTGGATCAGGCTTGGCAAAATCAGGAGATTAAGTTTCCAGTTGCAATAGTTTTTTTTAATACTTGAACATGTATTGAAGTAGAACTTCTTGTTCTGTCTGATATTATTAAAATGCTGAAACCTTCTCAGGTCATGGTAAGGGAAGTGTAACTGGGTGCTCCAGGAGCGGTCTGGTGTGCCATCTGTTGGATAAAACAGAAAATCACCATTTAATACGTCCTGCCTGGGCTTCTCCAGGGCCATTTATTGCTGGTGTTTCTGATTCCTTCTGTTTTCATCTCAACGCTTTTGCATAGCCGAGGGAGAAGGAATCTGAGTAGTGAGAGACACAGGGAGCTCAAAGGAGTACATCATACTTTGTCTAGGTGTAGAAACAAGCATTGTTTGAGATTTCAAAGATTTGAGGTTAAAAAGAAGGGAAGAACACCCACAAAACTTCCAAGCCAGAATGTTTTGATTGTTGTGATGTACTCCAGGCAGTTGCACAAAGCACCGAACTCGCTCTGTAGGAGATCCAGGATCTCAGCCCTCCGGAAATGGAAGCACTAAATTAGAGCACCAGAGGGTGTCAATTTGACAAATTTGTGCTGTCACACAAGGGGAGGGTGTGATGAAAAGATCATTTATACATGTCATTTGGAAAGCAAACACTGATTATTTCAGGTGAACGGGATCGATCTGCGGAATGCCAGCCATGAGGAAGCAATCACCGCGCTCCGACAGACACCCCAGAAGGTGCAGCTGGTTGTTTATAGAAATGAAGCACATTACAAAGATGAAGAAAACTTAGAGATTTTCTATGTAGATATACAAAAGAAAACGGGCCGCGGGCTGGGGCTCAGCATAGCTGGGAAACGGTAAGAGCAGCTCTGATCCAACAGTGCTTCAAATGAGAAATATTTTGCTTTTTGAATGACTGTAGCCATTCCAAATGGAATACGAAATAAAGGGAAAACTCCATAAGGAACTGAATTTTGTATCTAAATGTCTTCAAGGATGCAGTGGGGCTGTGGTTTTGCCTCTCTGTCAGAACAACAGACCTGAGCAGTGAAGGCTGCAGCTGCCCAGGAAAGCTCCCAGTGGGTGTCCTGCTTGAAGGGAGTGTGGCCACGTGCAGAGCTGGAAGCTCACTCTTACGATGGCGTCAGGGTAGCCATGTCTCAGGGTTGGAGGCTCTAACCATGGCTTCTCTAGTTTCAAAATGGGGGGAGAAACCTTCCTCTTTCTAAATATTAGGATGCGCCTTTGCAGATGGATTTGTGAGTTAGATTTAGCTCCTACTCAGGTTCAAAGGGACCAATGTCAGTGAAAGATACGAGGCTGAGTTAGACCCAAGTCCTGAGCAGTATCAAGGTGACTGCGTAACAGTGCAGAGAGAAGTTCTGTGAGTACAAAGCAGATCCTAAGACATAGAACCACAGAATCATTTAGGCTGGAAAAGCTTCCGAGATCATCAACCTGTGCCCGATCCCCACCTTGTCACTGAGTGCCATGTCCAGTCATTGCTTGGACACCTCCAGGAACGGTGACTTTACCACCTCTCTGGGCAGCCCCTTCCAAGGCCTGACCATCCTTTCCATGAAGAAATTCCTCCTGATGTCCAACCCAAACCTCCCCTGGCACAACTTGAGGCTGTCTCCCCTTGTCCTGTCACTTGTTGCTGGGGAGAAGAGGTTGACCCCCACCTGGCTGCACCCTCCTGTCAGTAGTTGTAGAAAGGGATATGGTGGGAGGTGGCAGCAGCTTAATAAAATATGACTTTACTGATCTATCTCTAAACCGTTGCTATTAGATCACTTGAACCAGAGCACTGATAGTTTTAATCTTTCTTTGCTAAAAGAGATTTATGGCATGATACTCGTTCAGTGTCGGTGTGTAAGAGTCATATGGTTGCTCTCCTGTATTGCCAAAAATAATTGACTTTTGCAATTACATATCATCATGTCATTATCCCAACTGCTTGTGGTCTGTAAAGTTTCCACAGCAGTTTTTTACAAGAGTGGGGATGTTTAACCCAGGTGTTGTGAGCAGATTGTGGGTTGGATAATTAATTTAGCTTATGTAAATTACCCTGCAGATGGTAACCGCCATCTCCAGCCCTCCCACCTTTACTTATGTGCTATTGCTGAATGCTTCAGAGTGGGGATTTCTTCCTTCGGGTAGCCCAATTTCTGAAGTCAGTTAAATGATACCCTGGTATAATTCAGGGTGTGAAGTGTTGTGTCCTTCAGGGTGTAGGATACCAAATGCCGAACCTTGGCATTGCAGCCGGCACCAGCTCATACCATGGAATCACAGAATCATTTAGGTGGGAAAAGCCCTCTAAGGTCATTGAGTCCAACCTGTAACCTAACATTGCCACGTCCACCACGAAACTATGTCTCATGAGATAGTTTAACTCCATCTTAGACCAATCCTTGGCTTTTTATTCATATAAATAGTGTTTTTCATGAATCTTTATGTCAGAACTAACAGTTCAAGGGGAAAGACTGCATTAAATATAGCACAACATGCCATGGTTTTAAAACTCATTGATTTTTTACACTGTTGAATGGGGTGTAAAACTAGTTCTTCCTCTGCTCACAGGTTTCTTTTAATGTCTCTTAAATGCAAGTAATCTAAATTGGTCTCCCAAAGAATATTGGATTGTGTAATTAGCCATATGCTTCTTGCATTGTTAGAAATGGAAGTGGAGTGTTTATCTCTGACATTGTTAAAGGAGGAGCTGCAGACCTAGATGGAAGATTAATTCAAGGAGATCAGATTTTGTCTGTAAATGGGGAGGATATGAGAAATGCCTCACAAGAGACTGTTGCCACTATACTTAAGGTGAGTACAGAATATGTTTTAAGTATTGAATTGCAGTTACTGACACTGTGCAAGGTAATTATCCTGAAGTGCTATTTACCATACACAGGACAACTCCAAGTGATTATGAGACAGGAATTTCGTCTGAAGTAACTGGGAGGTTCATTTAAAATCACTTCTCTGTGTATTTCTAGGAATTGGATGATATGAAGCAGGAAAACAAAGACACATTTAGTATTGAGGCATTTATTTTAAAATTCAACTGTGTGTTTCATGTGTTAGGAAAATATTTGGAAACCAGAGAGGCAGTACAAACTAGAACTGAAATAAATGTCTTTGGCTTGGCTGCAGCTATAAAATGACAGCTTAAATCCATTCCTGCTCAGCTTTCCATCTTCCAGGAGTGATTTTACACTAAAATTCTGGGAGAAGTTGCCTTTTTCCATTAAAAAGCACATGGCTGCTTGGTCTGGGGCAGAGGGCAGGGGATGGGATGGCCATGAGTGCCTGGTGTTGGATCCTTGTACAGCTCCCAGCCCCGACAGCCTTGTGGGAGCAATGCTGCAGATCCATGTCTATTCCAAACTGCATCTGGAGACAAGGGCTTCCCCCCTGCCATTACCACCAGTGTTCCTACACATAATTTCTTTCATTCTTGAACAGAAAGGCTATTTCCTTGTGTTTTCCATTCAGGGTTGGTACTTCGCCAAAAGTTTACCTATTTAAGAATTGGAAATCAGTGATACGAGGGCATATTGTTAATTTGGATCCATATGGGTTAAATTCACACTTTTCTGCAGCATTTTTCTTCTGAAGGGCTTTTCAAACATCTGTTGAAGAGTTTGGGGCTTTTTGTTTATTTTTTCGTAGTAATTGGCTATCTACAGTTTGCCAGTAGGAAGATCCACACTACAGTCAGCAAGCAGGATAAACCTTCAGGGTGAACCTAAATCCACTTTCTGTATTGTCTAAATACAAATGTTCATGTTTTGAGCATTCTTTGTGGTTTTCTTCACGGACTTGTGGTGCTGAATGTAAACATATTCCTCTCCAGGAGAGCATGAAATATTATATGTCTGCTTAAATTGTACATTGTGTGGGGGTTTTTTTCCAAGTGTGCCCAAGGCCTGGTGCATCTTGAGCTTGGGAGATTGCGAGCGGGATCATGGCTATCATCACGGAAAACATCTCAAAACAGTCAGGTTAGTGACAAATTCCTATGTATAAAATGGAGCTGTGAAGGGCAGAGCACAGGGATGGTGCATGTGAGACTCGGTCTTTCATCAGACACTGCTGAGGACGGGGAACAAAATATTTTACCGCTGTAATTTTCTGTACTGAACTGCCGCTGAAATGCTGATTAAGTAGAAGAGCTGGTTAATGGTTTAAGGAGTGTCTTCCCAAGACACACCAAAAATCTGTAATATCTTTCTCAAATGATGATGCCCAGAAATTTTTTTTAGACCTGCGAAAGCTTCTTGAATGTATTTCCTACAGCTGTTTTGTCAATCAAAACGAGTTAATGAAACCGAACTGTATCTTCGCCTATCTTGGGACAGAACCACATGAGAGCTGCTTTCCTCTCAAAGAAAACACAGAGCAATTTCCTGCTTCACTTGCTTTTTACCTGAAGCGAGGACAACAATTCATTTTTCAATCAGAGCAGGGCTTTTCCCCTCTCCCTGTGCCCCCCAATCCTCTCAGACACCGATATGCTGGTATTAAAGCTGGAGTGTTGCAAGAGAGAGAAACAAGGCGGAAGGACTTAGAAAACTTTTTAATGGATTTTCCTTCCAGAGACCGACTGTTTTGCCATTATATTTAAGTTGCAAATGTCTCTGAGAGAGACACACTGTGGATCACAGCAGAGTGATTGCTGTGGAGGATTTTGGCTCCTCTCTGCCCTGAGAGGAGCAGCACATTGAGGGGATCCACAACTTCTAAAATAAGGGCTTGTTTTTGGAAACAAGGAGGAGCCGTAGGAGGCTTAGAGGAGATGTAAGTTAAAGCAGGAGTGCTTTTAAGGAGGTCAGTAAAAGGCTTGTCCATGAACAACCCAAAAAGGTGCCAAAAGCATCATTGTAGGGCTGTGATTTCTTCACTTCCTAAAGGCCAGAACAGATCCAGGCTGCTGTCTGGGTGTTGAGGTACCAGGAGGGGCTAAAGCCATGTGGGAACAGCTGGGCTAATCCCAGCTTTAAAATTAATGACTAAATAGCATTGGAGAAACATCTGCACTGCATGCAGCAGGCAAGGAGAAATGAAGGAACAGAGGCAAATTATACTGATTGCATTAAGTAAAGACAGCAGTCGAGTATTACTCTTTTTTTGGCCATTGTATCAGCATGAAGCCTAAGTAAGAGCAAAGTAATGAAAAAGTGACAGCTAAAAATTATCCACCCACTAAAGCTCATAGGTGAAAGGGAAGCAGAATGCCGTAATATCTAACAATGATTTAGGTAAAAAAATCAGATAAAATTATGTCATCCCCCTTTTTTGTAGCATAAGAAGCTTTTGCAGAAATCTGGTAATTCCTGTATTTCTTTCGATACAAGAAAACTTAATCTTCTTGATGTGGAGTCGTTTGAGAGCGTTCATCTCGCTGCTCCAAAGTGACTTGGTGATTTTGAAAACTGCATAAATGTTTCTCAGCAATACCCTTCCAAGAGTTATAAAAATCTTGGCAGATGATGCAGCAAATCAGCTTGAATGATTTGCACAACTGCGAGCACTGTTTTGGAAGCTGCTGGCCAAAAGCATCCAGAACTTTTGTCCTCACTTGGCTTTTTTCTTGGTCCATTGCATACCTCTAACAGGAGAAATAGAAGCTTTGTGGTGCAGGACAGTGATTTCTTTCACGCACGTTGCAGATGATGTTAACTGCGCCATGAATTGGCAACTCGAAGTGGAAATTGTTCTCTGCCTGGTGTTTGTCACTGACAGCTGCACACTGGTCAGTGGGGGAAAGCGCTACCAGAGCTTTTGATTCACCGACTAATGCATTTAGGGGGAGAAAACTCTGCTGTGGGTGGAGAAGGACAGACCAGATCTTTTGTTTTGTACAAGGCAGCACGACTGGAAAGGTCTGCCCTTCAGAGAAACCTGTAGTTCAGATGCACTTCCTAAACTGATAATTATGTTTTCTCAAGGGGCAGAGTCTAAAGATAAAGCTAGATAAGGAGAGAGGGAAAAGGAAGGCTGGAAATAGATGGCCAAGAAAGGGTGACATGAGAAAGCAGCTCTCTTCGGAGGTTCTCCCTTTGTAACCTGGCATGTTCTTCTGGAAATGAGAGTAGGTTCTTGGGCAAATGAAAGGGGCAGAGGCAGTTACAGTATATTCAACTAAATAACAAAGCCTGTAGGTTTCTGCCATGTAACAAAGTGGGTGTCAGTCTTATCCCCACCTTGTGTGAGAGAGGAGCTGTTTGATGTCCTGCTGGATGTCTCATGCATGCACGTGCATCACAGGGAAGATGCCCATCGTCTCCCCTTCTCCTCAGGTTCAGAGACACTCTGAGAACAAGTGAAGGAGGGGAACAAGCACTCTAGAGTTGACCTGAGCAACGCAGGCATTAGGTGTGCATGTAAGGGAGCGAAGCACCATAGAATCATGTAGGTTGAAAAAGACCCTTAAGATCACTGAGTCCAACCATTCTCCCAGCACTGCCAAGGCCACCCCTAACCCATGTCCCCAACACCACATCTGCCCATCTCTTAAATCACCCCAGAGATGGTGACTCAACCACTATGGGGAGGTTTCTGCTGCCAAAGGGGTTTGCACTTGCGTGGCCAATGTGGTATTTCCAGTCTGGTTGGCACAGAGCACAGCTGTGCCCGTATGTTGCAAGATGTGGTTTAAAGTTAACATTTGGGTTTGACTCAGAGGTTTTTATTTATTTTTAACTTCAGGCGAGCCAACAGAGTGTCCACAGCCACTTCCACCCCGCTCTTGCTCCAGTCCTCTCCACCTTACAGAATTTTGTCAGCACAAAAAGATCTTCAGCAGACGTGTCTCAGAGAAACTCAGGTATAATCTGGGCAGCTGTCAGAATAGCTGTGTGTTATTTGCTTATATTTGGGCTGCTTTAAAAGTAAAACTGAATACTTGAACCTGGTTTTCCTGCTCAGTCTCCCAGAAGACATCCCACTGATGTTTTAAGACCCGAACACTTTCCAGCAGATGACATTATTTTTATGTCTAATAGAGGAGTAATGGCTCCTCTATTTTAAGTGCAGAATTCCTCTGCCCTGCTATTCCCCAATGCCCTTGTCAGAGGCTTAGCACAGGCACGGTTCTCACATTAGAAACAGTTTTCTCAGGGAATAAAGCTGCCACCACTTCATTTATACCTTTGTTGCTCTTGAGTGTATGAAGGGGTGTTTTGTAATGAGAAAGTCACAATGCCCAGTTTGCAGTTTGCAGATTTAGCAAGTGTTAAATCTACAACCTGCGGTAGCTTGTGGAGAGCCTGCTCCAGGAGTTAGGAATCTTTGCTCATGTCTGAGTGTGAGCAGAAGACATTTCTTCTGGCACTTTGCATACACTGGAGGAGGCTGGTGGCTTTTAGGCGGCCTTCCTTGTGATGTTTGAAAAAGGCGTGCAGCACTGAGAGGGCACATCCTCGTGCCCTGATTCAGGGTCCCCAGGGCTGGGCTTCCCACTGCCGCAAACCTTGGCAGTCCTGCCTTCTGCATCCACAGCAGGGACACCTGGATGGCCATGAGGAATGCTGATATGGGGTAGTAAAAATCATGAAATTTTTGGAAGAGACTGATTCTGCAAAAGTTTTTTTCCTTTCTTTTCTTTCCCCTTTCCCCTCCCCCCTTTTCACTTCTCCTTCCTCTTTTCCATTTCTCCTCTCTCCTTTCCCCTTTCTCCTTTCCTCTTTTTTTTCCCCTTTCCCTTCTCCTTTTCCTTATTCCCTTCACCTTTCCCCTTCCCTTCTCCCTTATTCCCTTCGCCTTTTCCTTTCTCCCTCCCTTCTCCTTTTCCTTATTCCCTTCGCCTTTTCCTTTCCCCTTCCCTTCTCCTTTTCCTTATTTTCTTCCCCTTTTCCTTCTCCCTTTTCCTTCCCCTCTTTTCCCCCCTTTTTCTTTCCCCTTTTCCTCTCCCCTTTCCCCTTTCCCTTCTCCCTTTTTTTTTCTCCCTTCGCCTTTTCCTTCCCCTTCTCCTTCCCGTTTTCTAATATTCTGAGTACTTTTGAAAGCCCAATGACTGGATATACAGCAGCCAGACTTCCTGCCTGTCTATTATTTACCAATACAGCACAAAAGAAGAAAATCCATGGAACCACACCAGCCTCCGAGCAGCCGTGTGCCCTTTGTGCAGGAACACTGTGATTTAGGAATAATAAGCCAATCTTTAATTGAGTGAAGGCACAATGGGGCCCTTCTCCAGGCTGGCCGAGTGCTGCTGTTCCACAGATTGTGGCTGGGCTACAATGGGTGTCACGGTGACATCCATCAGCCGGAGGGATTATACCCGTATTCATCCTTCCTCCTTCTCCTCCTCACGTGAGCAGCAGTGCCTGGTTTGGCACAGGAAGGCTCCACTCCTGCTTGGTGATAACTCTGCCTGGGCAGCAAGGGACTGTTGTCACCTGACAGTGTTATCTCTTAATTATATTATCTCTTAATTACAGAAGCTAATTGTTTGTTTCTTTATTAGTAGGAGCCGATATGGGCCCAAGGACTGTGGAGATAACAAGGGTCAGTGAGTTATTTTCTATCAATTCATAAAGCTGACACCTTTCACTGAAGTTGTTCATTTTTGTAGCATTTCTCACAAGTCAAATTTCATTATTTGTGTCTGCAGGCGGATGTTGGATGTGTGCCTATGTTTTGGGACCTGCATGTGTGAGGATATGTGTGTCTGTCAGCCTATTCTCCCTGTTCCGCAAATCAAATGACTGTTATTGCCATACCCTGAACACTGACCCCTACGAGTTGCCCCAATTGAAAACGTTCTGTTTGGCTTTGTTTCAGGGCCCAAATGATGCACTTGGTATCAGCATAGCAGGAGGGAAGGGAAGTCCATTGGGAGATATTCCCATTTTCATCGCTATGATTCAAGCCAGCGGTGTGGCCGCACGGACCCAAAGACTCAGAGTGAGTAGAAGGGTCCTCAGTATTTCCTGTTTCATCTGCCATGTGTCCCAGAGAGCCTCAGGCACATCTGTATATGCTATCACTTTGATAATGTCTCATAGAATACTCTTCTTCCCATTTTATGTGTCTTGGAATAATGGCAGTTGTTGCCCATATTGGAAAAGTGATGTTAAGAGAAAGAACTTAAATGCATTTGCAGTGGTCTTGGAATGTGTATGTTCATCCAGACCCAGGAAAGGCAGCAACAGGCTGTCTGGAAACCCACAAGGATTTTGGGAACTCCAGACTGGGCATCATTTAGAGCTCAAACCAGGTAGAAATTAGAGCAGAAATTATTTTTTTGATCTTAATGCCCTTAGAAAGAAACAGCAATATGAGGCACTTGTATCAGACGCACAGCACATGTGCGTTTCCGGGGATGACTGTGGTGAAGACTTTCAGTTTCTGAGTGAGTTTCAAGGAATCAAAAGTATTGAAAAGAACTTATTATGCAGATCCATATACTTTGGCCCATGAGATTCATTAGGACATGCTGCTACATTCGTGCTGTCTCCAGTAGAATTAAACAGTAGCACTACGTGCAAGGGTCAAGATCGTTTTTATGTCTAAGAAGAAGAAATCATCCAGGTTAATTAGATTAACATCAGAAGTTCCTACTTTTCTGTACAACATTCAGCGAGTGCTTACACAGTCTGGAAGAATATGAACTTATCTGCGTATTCAGACAGAAATGAGTCCTTTCTGGTTGGGAGGACAGCAGTGAAAATCTCCCTGTCTCTGCTTGCAAATGGAAAGAGTAAAATACAATTCATCTTTGTTCCTCTGATCGTATTGTTATTTTTAAAAAATCCGTATTGTCCTTGCTCTGAACAATGGGAAATGATCACTAGCAGTGCAGAATCCTCACAAAAGGGATCCTGCAAAAGAGAAGCATGACTGTGCAGTGCCAAGTTCACGAGGAATTTTAAGCATCCTTAATTTTAATTTTCCCTAATGGTAGTAATTTTCCGTTACTGTTGTACTTTCAGGTTGGAGATCGGATTGTCAGTATTAATGGGCAACCTTTGGATGGGCTGTCTCATGCAGATGCTGTTAATCTACTAAAGAATGCTTATGGGAGCATTATCCTGCAGGTATGGTGATAAATTGAACATGCAGCTGCATCAGGGTAGATAAATGGCATTCAGGAATAAAAAAAACCCTGAGCATCACTGGCACAAGGCATCACAGAATTGCAGGGTGATTGCTGATGGGAATTACACAGAATGAAAGCAAGAAATCATTTCCATTCAAAAATTCTTTATTGCCATTCATGCAGGCTGTGAGCATGATTATATAAAGCGTAACAAAGAGAACAAAATAACTTGTTGCTACACATGATAAATCAACAAGCTTCCAAGTTGTGGAGATTTTTTTAATTTGAAGTTAACTAGGAACAAGAAATTCTCTGTGTGTGTGTGTGTGTGTGCATGATGTAACAAGACTGGGACCCAGCTGCCCACAGTGATGGTTTCCATGTTCTTGAAAGAAATTCAAGAAAAATTATAGCATCATCATTAAGGCAGTGCTGCCTAGAATTGAATATTTTACAGGTAATGAATGAAAACACTCAAGAGAGAAAACAGTGCTGTCACTGCTGTGTTTCTTCTGCCACATTGGTTCTAATTGCTGTCTGCTAGGATATTCATACACAGTTTATTTTTATGTTTACACAAAGAAATGGGAAAAATACGTGCCAGATAGAATTCAAAATTCTCCTCGTTTTCAGAATTATTGTAACAATTGGAAAACAAGCTGAAGACACCACTGAAATCTACTCTCATTCTCTTTATCATCACAGCATTTCGGATTGGAACACATCCTGAGGGATTTTTGCAAGCTTCTTGCTTGCATTACAACACAAATAGGAAAAAGAAAAAAAAAGAGAGGGGGAGAAGGGAAATTAAATGATAATAAACTCAGTTTTAGACTTGCTTATTCTTTGTTTTGTCTGTCCATGAACTGCTGACCCAGTAAGTGATGAGCCAGTTCCAGAGCAGATGGTGTATTTGTGTAGTTCCATTGAAGTAAAAGGAAACACACAGATATGCCCCAGCTGAGGATTCTCTGTTAAATTATAGTTATCATATTGTTACTAATGTTGAGTAATTTCACTTTTCATGTCAACAGTATTCCCTGAATAGAAAATGAAAGCTTGCTGCAGAACCCAAAATTGCTCATCTTGAAAGCTGTAATACAGCATATACTGCACCTCATCAAGGATTTAAAAATATTCCTGATGGAGCACACTGTCACTTGGTCACTCACATAAACAAAGAGGTTCTTCTAAAAATGTCTTGGTTTTTTAGTTGACTGTTTTTCTTCTGCATTTTTGCTCTCTGGCTTAAAATGAGCCCGAAACTCTTTACAGATGATACAGGTTTATTCTAATAGAGTTGAGTCTATTTTCCTTTATTAAAAATCTGTTCTTTGAAGGTGGGATGTTGTATTTTAATACTAGGAGTAGTGTTGAGGCCCTCAACACTGATGTGTTGCCTCACACACTAGCCACAGGTGCTTCTCAATCACCAAATTGCTCTTTTTTATTAAAACAATCTAAATGGAATAATCCTATCATTGTGATAATCATGACTGATGTGTCATTAAGTAATTCTGTTTATTATCAGGTTAGACCACTTCATGGCAAACTGCTTTGAAAGGTCAGATAATTGCGTTCAGTGGTGTGGAAAGGCTTATTATGGGAACGTCCTGGGAAGGATGGTAAAGGAGTTTGCAAATGCTGTTTGCAAATGGGAGATTAAGGTCTCAGGGGAACAATCATCCCTTTCGGCTGTTTTGATGCTTTGGTTTAATTTAATTTCTTTTCTGCAGGTGTAGTAATGAGATAAGGGGAAGCTTTTTTACAAGGTTGTTGAACTCTGATACATTCTTACTGCCAGCTGAAGATTTTTGAATATAGATTTATTTTGCCCTCGTTTTGTTGAACAACAAAACATGACAAATCCTGGCTGGCATTCCTTACCCTAATGCCACAGGAAGGAAACGTTAATGGTGTCTTTGGTGGCTGAGCTACGTGCAGCTCTTGTCTGCTGGACCCCTTCATTTAGGGTATCCTGGAACCTGAGTCCCAGGATGCCAAATTCGCATGAGAACCTCTTGGCTCTATCACCCTCTTGGCTCCAAATCGTTCCAAAGAGGGAAATATTGTAATGGAAGAATTGCGAGCATTCGTTTAAAATGAGGGATGTATAGAATAGATTTTTTACTTTGAAAAGGTACATTTTCCTTAAGCCATCTTCACAGCAACTAGTGGAAAAAGTACCTTTTCATTTTGATAAAATAAGGCCATAGCTAGCTAAAGGAAATATTGGAGATATACTTCCTGGCTGTTTTTCACTCTCTGAGCTGAAACAGTAAATGTGAACCAGAGAAGAATATCTCTTCAGAGGGAGATGGAGTTAGGAGATAACCACAGCATGTAGTTGTTGGGAAATTGATGTCCTTTCAACTGTAAATACTTCAAATCCAAACCACTTTGTGGTGGTCTCTTTGAAATTTTTCCAGAAAAAAAGCAAGGAATAAAAAATTAGCATCAATGCAAGGTAAGTGCCAGTGCCTCATCACCCTCACAGGGAAGAATTTCTTACCAATATCCAATCTAATCCTGCCCTGTGGGAAGCTACTTCACCTTCTCCTGTTACTCCATTTCCATGTCCAAAGTCCCTCTCCAGCTCTGTTGGAGCCCTTTAGGCACTGCAAGGGGCTCCAAGATCTTCCTGGATCCTTCTCTTCTCCAGGCTGGACACACCCAGCTCTCCCAGCCTGGCTCCATAGCAGGGTGCTCCAGCCCTCAGAGCATCATTCATCATGGTTTCAGAATAATAGAGGAACCAGAATTGGGAAGTTTAACAATCTAGTTTGTTAAGTTCATGCTAAAAATTGCAGAAAAGTTGAAACCAAGGATGAATTTGTTCCCTACTCAGTGAACAAACCAATCTAGGTATTTCAGGGCCTTTATTCATTAGACCTTGGATCTCAGTATTTTGTTAAAGGCTATGCTGGTCTCTGTGGGAGACCTTTACTTTCAAGCCCAATCCCGGACCCTTTGTGATGACTCTATTTCCTTGACAAAGTAACCTTTTGCTCTGGATTATCCAGAAGGGCTGTTCCCTCTGCTCAGCACCCAAGGGATGGTCGTGTGAAGGCAAGAGGAAGCTTCACAGCAAAGTTTACATTAAACCTCAGAAAGATGGTTGCTATAATTTGAAAGTATCAAATTAGTAGATTTAAGAGAGTAGAACCTGTGTTTAAAATTTGCTTGGAAAAAAGTCAATAGTTGATTTTCAGGATGTGTCAGCTAATTTCTGCATAATTAGCCAAGATGGTATTGGTGTTAAGAGAATACACATTGTATTTCCTTGATCCTCCTGCTCAGGTTGTGGCTGACACCAACATCAGTGCCATTGCCACCCAGCTGGAGAGCATGTCTGCAGGGTGCACCCTGAACTCATCCTCCGAGCATCCTTCCGAAGATCCTGAGTAAGTCCGTACTCCCCTGCAGAAGTGAAGTGAATTTCATGCAAGGGAACAGCCTGGAGTGGTGCAGGAGGTCTCTCCCATTGCTTCTCTCTCTAATTTTGCATCACTTTTAAAATGAAAACTGTGACCTTCCCCAAGCTGATTATGGGCTCGTGTCTGTCTTCACCTGCTGACAGAATCTGCTTGAGTAAATAAGCACAAAATGTGTTTCCAAACACTACTTCTTTGTATTTTTCAAGGAAAAAAGTATCTCCTTTCTTTTCCAATGTTATGCTGACATAGTATTTCTGCCCTTGTCTGTTGGCTTCCTTGTCTGGAAGGAGTTATGATCATAGCAATTTGAAATAATTTGTTATTGGCACACTGAGGAAAGATGTGTTGAAAAGACCTTTCAGAACATATCCCAGAAATTTCTTTGTCTTTTGAATCTTTTTAGCTTTACCACTTAAAAAAAATCTGATTAAAACAATTTCTACTTGTAGCACTTGTGTGTGGTGATGGAAGTTAGAGATCCAGCCCTCCCATGCATCATTCTCCATCGTATGCTTTTTAGGGCAGCTTGTAGCATCCCGGTTATCATTTTGAAATTCATTTGATCTTCATTTCAGTTCATCAGCTTCATTATGTTCTGCATTTTCATTCTTTGATTCATTCTATTTATTTTAAGAAGCTGAGATGCAAGTTGCTGTCCTACCTCAGGGGGTTTGAGTATAAAAGTTAAGCTATTTACGCTTCATTCTCTAGTCTTACCGTGTGAGATACTGTTTTTATTGCTGCTCTCAAAGGAGAATTGCTTGCTTCACAAAAGGATTTGTATTCTTTTTTCATATCAAAACAGTAAGGAAATTTGGATGTGAAAATATGAAGCAGAATTAGGTAGTTGTATGGATTTAGTCCTAAAAAATGCCTAGATAATAGTCAGATTGGGCTGCACCTTTAGGTGAGTGAAAGATGCCAAACAGCTTTCGGAGAGTTAGAATCACTTAAGTTGGAAAAGCCCTTTGAGATCATTGAGTCCAACCTTTAACCCAGCACTGCCAAGCCCACTGCTAACCCATGTCCACAAGTGCCACATCCACACGGCTTTTAAATCCCTCCAGGGATGGAAACTTCACCACTGACCTGGGCAACGTGTTCCAGTGCCTGGACACGTTTAGTCCGCAATAATTCTTTCTACACATGTAGAACTTACTAATTTCAAATTTGAGATGGATCTATTCGTATGAATGGTCTAAATTCCACAAAAAAAACCTTCCTTTGCTCAATGTAGGCCATAAAAGTCCCTGAAAAGTTCACAAGGACAGGGGATGTAGGTCAAATATAGGCTGTTAGGAAACAGCCCAAAGAGCCTGGGTAGAGCTGACACTATAAACAGGAGTGATCTTGGCTGCATCCTGTTAAACTCTTTCCTCTTGCAGTTGCCACTTAGGTAGAGTAAAGATGACAAAAAAGAAAGCAATCTGTCCTTTATTACACGCAGCGACTGTAGATCAGGGGAGTCTCACTTCGGCCTCAGAGATAAGCGCTCTTGGTGAGCTTTTATTAAAAATAAGCATTTTCCAAGGGAGGAGCTGAGGCACAGAGCAGTGTTTCAATTCTGAGTTGTGCAGGAGTGTTTCAGTGCAGGGGTCATCGTTTGTGGCTGTGTGAAAAAGTTCGTGATAGATGAATGTCTCTGTAAGTGTTCCTTCTGCTTAAAGTCCCCAGAGATAGACGTTGCTATTCTAAGTGATATTTATTGTGTTTTCAGAGCACCTCAGCCTAAGATTATTACTTTGGAGAAAGGCTCTGATGGACTGGGATTTAGTATTGTAGGGGGGTATGGAAGTCCCCATGGAGACCTGCCTATTTATGTCAAGACTATATTTGCCAAGGTATCTTTTATTTTTGTTTTCTCTGTATCATCTTTAAAAATAAACCTAAGATTTGGCTTGGGTAATATATTATGTAGTAGAAAGCAAAATGTACTGTCTAAGTACATTGATGTGAGTTAGTGGACCCAGAACTCACAACTGGCTTCTCAGTTTGTATTTCATATTCCTGGTGGCTGAAACAAGATACTTTATCTCAGCAAAATTGCTCTTTGTACTTGGGAAACTTGGTTTTGTACATTAAAATACTTATAAGGCAGTTTTCTATCCGTTAATCTCAAAAAGCCTTCCAAGAGGTATGGAGGCATCATTTTTGCCATTGTGCAGGAGGAAGGCAGTTGCAGAGATGCTGTATCTTGGTGGATGAGTTTCAGCTGAAAAAACAGGATTAAACCCATCTCTGACCCCAACCCTGAGTGTCTCGGGAGGATTGGGGGTCCCTGCCAGGTACTGCAGAGGCTGAGGAAGAACCATAGTACAGCCCAGCCCAGCCCCAGAGTGGAGGAGGGAGAAGTGCCCCTTTTCCCACCCATCCCTTTGCTAGAGATGAGCTCAGTGTGGGCCAGCAAGATACATCAGATATGGCCACGTGAAGGGATTTGTGGAAATGGGGGGAGGAAGAGAAGACAGTGGGAATTAGGGATGCTTTGCCCACAGTTGCTTGTCCAGTGCCTACTTGCTGTCATTTGTGTCAGCACTTGTGGCAAGGGAACATGATATAATTGAGAAAACTTTGTCTGAAAGGAGAGTAGAAATCTTCTGCTTCTGCTGTGCTGGGGCTCAAACCACAAATACCTTGTCTTTTTACAATTTTCAGTTATTAAGATATTGTGTCTTTTAACCGATGCTGAGGGTTACAAGTTTCTGGATCTGAACATGTCTGAGAAACCCTAAATGGAAGCTAAATTTACTGCAGTAGGGCCTTGGAGCAGAAGCAGACACTGTGAGCCAACCTCTGGGCAGGCAGGGCTTGGGATTTAGATTAAAGAGCTGCACTTAGGCCTCTGAAGGAGAACAGCCATTTCTAAAGCTCTGTGGGAGCTTCGCAGGACCATCATAGAATTGTTTATGTTGGAAAAGCCCTCTAAGACCATGGAGTCCAACCATTCTCCCAGCACAGCCAAGGCCACCACTAACCCATGCCCCCAAGTGCCACATCCACATAGCTTTTAAATCCCTCCAGGGAAGGAGACTCCAGCAGTTCCCTGGGCAGCCTGTTCCAATGCTTGACACCCTTTTGGTGAACAAAATTATGCTGATATCCAATCCAGACCTCTAAATGGCACAACTTGAGGCCATTTCTTCAGCAGAGCCCAGTTCTGTCTGGGTTGAGGGTGTAGTGCCCAAGTTGTTCTGCTGCACGAGCTTTGCTTCCCTCCTCCTCCCCACTTTTTAAACCTGTTCCTCAGCCCTGGGTGTGGAGTACATTTAAATGCTGCTTTAAGAAGCCTCTCCATAATCATAAAATCCAGAGCCAGTCTTGGTGCTGCCTTTTTTCAGGGGTGAGCCAATTCTCTTCTGCCCCAGGGTTGGGTCTCAGGGTGAGCCATGAGTTGAAGCCCTCACAGGGAACCCTCAGCACTGTCATTTCACCCAGT
Organism: Cephalopterus ornatus; assembly: GCA_013396775.1. Lineage (NCBI taxonomy): Eukaryota > Metazoa > Chordata > Aves > Passeriformes > Cotingidae > Cephalopterus > Cephalopterus ornatus. The sequence goes on from VZRE01000360.1 coordinate 782,291, forward strand.
CATGGTGGGATTCCCAATGCTCCATCCCTCCTCATTCCAGCCAGCGTTCCAAGGGGCGGGAGGGCTCCATGTGCTGCCACTGATGCCTGGATTTGCCGTTGCAGGGAGCAGCTGCGGACGACGGCAGATTGAAACGCGGAGACCAGATCGTGGCGGTGAATGGGGAGGCTCTGGAAGGCGTCACCCATGAACAGGCCGTCGCCATTCTGAAGCGCCAGAAAGGAACTGTGACATTAACGGTGTTGTCATGAGTGTCACTGCGCTCACGGAGATAAATACAATTATTTTAGAACATCAGTAGAGCTATAATAACCCTGCTCAGCCCTGATGTAAAGCAGACCCTGGCAAAAATGAGTCAATGTTCTCGTCGTTGCCAGGCAGGGTAGTGTGAATCTCCAGCTTCATTTAGCCTTCCACATTTATCAGCCTTTCTCCCCGCCCTCCCCAACTTCTGGTGGCTTTTGAGGTTTCTCTGGACTAGTTTAATTAAGAAACTTCAAAGAACAATATCCATTTTACTTTATTTAATGCATCAGTTTATCCCCACTAGTCTGAACCCTGGTTGTAACTGCTGAACCTGGAATCAATTCACACACAAAAGAGAATTTAGATCATCAACTGATCTCATCTGATGAGCAGAAATAAATGCCGAGTGACTTGTCATCTCACTCATGATTTACTTATGCTAATTGTTCTTTCAAGTATGCCAGAAAACATTAGCAATGTAATTAAATTACCACTGTTCCAAATGATGAAATATCAAATTCTCCTCTGGGAAATTATTTGTGCTCGGCACAGTAAGTCTGATAGTCAAATGTGAACTTCTCATGTTTATCTCTTTGGGTAGGTCTGTGGAAGTTAGTCAGAGGTAATTACTGTGATGTGTCAATTTGCAGCCTTTAGCATGAAAAATAAACGAGGGGAGAGGGAAATTTATTTTTTTAGGCTTTTAAAATGTTTGAGCCTTTTCAGATATTTAGGCAGCATGAACAACAACAGCGTAGCTCATTCTATTCTAATTATATTTTTTAAGAAGAAATGTGCTGATATATGCCAGGCATGTCGCATACAAAGGCAGTTGTTGTTGTGCCAAGTCGCAGCATAATTGTTCATCCTGAAACTTTAATGAAGACAAAAAGTTTGCTTTGGGAATGTGATCCTGTAATTCCAGGAATGGCGGTGAACAGTGCCTCCGCACGTTGTCTTTAAGGCTCTATGAAGTTCATCCAAACCAGCAAACTGATTTACATTTCCAGTGGTCTCCCCAGGATCAGATAGAGCAGGCAGAGGCTTTCACAGATCACAGAGGATGCTTCCCTCTTGAGGCTGCTGGAGTTGAGTTTTGGATAATCTCAAGCACCACCAGGCAGTGATGAGATGATCTTCCAAAGCCGGCTGCGGCAGTTTAGGATGATGTTTCTCAGCCCCCTCCAGCAAGCTGGACAGTGCAGTCAAAGCCCCCAGCTATATTTTGGGTTTAACCTAAGCCAGGTTGAGTGTGCTGAAGCCCACAAGGAGCCTTCCCAAGGCTGGTCCCGCTCTGGACCAGTTTCACCATGGAGTTGGGTTGCAGGAACGCTCATCCAGAAATTAGCAACTCCATTCTGTGTCACAGCTATTCCTGCAGTGATTATATGACCGTGGCCTTAGTGATTTAGCAAATGAATTTGGCAGGCACGTTCATGGCAGTGCAAGGCATTGTGGCTTAATCTCCCCATCCAGAGGAGCAGGAGGGTTTTGGAGGAAGCAGCCCAGTCTGATTTGGACTATTTGGTATAATTTATAATGATGATGTAGATGGGAGAAATGAAAGGGGAGGCGGAGTCGGAATTGGCTGCTGATTTTATGTAAAAAATTCCAGGAATTAAATGGATAGAAGATTCAAAATCTGCACTATAATAACTGAGTGATGCAGGGGTGTGTTAAAGGTGCAGTTGCTCTGTGTGTTTTAGTGGGTTTTTCCCAATTTTACATACAAGGACAGGTCCTGAAGCGAAGTGAACTACACTGAGACAGGGATGCTGCAATTAGCTCTCATGGAAAAGGATTTTTCTTATTTCATTGGAAAGTTTTCCATAACTTTAGGTAATCACAAAGTGCATTTAGCCTGCTGGAACCATTGGTGGGTATTGCCTTAATAGTGCCTGGAAGAGACTTCTTGTTTTCTATGGATTCCCGCTGTCCTATTTGATTTGCCAAGTGAAGTGTTAGTGGAATCTTGACTGTAGACGCACAGAAATATCTTCAGATGTAGCAAATGGGGGGAATTTTTAACAAACTGCCTTTGGTTGCAGAAGTATCCAGGGTATGCAGGAGTTAAAGGTGAGATGTGAAGAGATATCCTCAGAAAGCATATGGAATTTATCAACCAAAGGGAATGATTCCTCTGTCCTGTGTTTTTTTATAGCCGTTGCATTCCGACTTTAGGATGTTGCCACATTTAATCAATGAAGTTTTAGATGGCTATTTATTAGCCCGTGATGCACATACAGTTCATATACATAAATAATAGAATTTATGGGCTGAGATATTTTGCACTTCTCGTTGCTCAGAAGAAGAGAGAACATTTTCTGCTTCTTGTAATTTGCACTTTGTGTGTTGAATATATTACTGCCAAAAATTATCTTGCAACTAACTGATAAACCAGTGACCATGCGGAGAAGCGTGTGCTCCATGTACAGGACCAAGTCAGATAATTAAATTTGCATTACGCTTGTCTGGGGTGAGGTGTTCTGGTTTGTTTAAAACTTTATTTCTGCGCAAGGGAAAAAAGCAGTTAAACCTCCTGATTGTATGTTTACGTATATCAGTAAAATGAGACGTTTTATGACTTCAAAGATTCTAAATAAAGCTCGGTTACATAAGTAGTTGCGCACTTACATTATTTATTTTTTTAATTTAAGTCATTGTTAAGAGCTATTGCATGAGATGTCTTTGTTTGCTGTTCCAAGTAGGGCTGTGATTGCTTTTCTCAGGGAGCAGGCGCAGTGGTCACTGTCAGAGCAACGGGAGACAGTGGTGCCAGGTAGAAGGATTGTTCCCAACTGAGATGATCACATGGAGCTGTGCCTGCACACCTGTCCTCTGTGAGGAATCTACAGCCACCCATCTAGGTTAGTTTTTAATCATGGGGACACTAAGAACAGCTCAGGTAGAGACTGAGGGTATGGTGGAGGCAGCAAAACTGGGGGATGAAGATGAAGGTGCTGAGTGATCAGAATTGTGCCAGGAGGAATCAAAATTAACACAAAGGATGCTCACGGGAGGAGCATCTGTACCACAGGCATCTTGCAGGCCCTCAGGGATACCATTCAAACACCATTTTAATTGATACATAGAATCACAGAATCATTTAGGTTGGAAGAGCCTTCTGGATGCAACTGTTCCCCCAGTATGGCCAAGTCCACCCCTAACCCATGTCCCCAAGTGTCACATCTACATGGCTTTTAAATCTCTCCAGGGATGGTGACTCCCCCTCTGCCCTGGGCAGCTTTTACAACCCTTTCTGTGAAGAAAATTTCCCTGATAGCCAATCTGAACCTTCTCTGGCACAACTTGAGGCTGTCTCCTCTCATCCGAAGTGTTTTTCTGCCTTGGTTTGCAGACTCAGCTGTCAGAGCCTTTACTTTCAGAAGCCCCAGGTGTCACAGTTCCTGCATCAGCTTCCTCACCTGGAGAAGCTGCAGTTCACAATGATACCATCAAGGACATTGACATCACCACGGCTAGTTGCACTTCTTGGTCAACTCATAACCAAGTTATGCTGATGCTTAGACTTCTTCCAAAGGCTGGGATTGAGCTGCTGTAAGTTTTTGTGTCCTCCCCACCATGTGAGCTTGCCAGGGGATGTCATCTGTCCAGGTATGATCCCTTCAGCTGAGTACTGATCTTCGGAAGCACTTGTGGGGTGCAGCCCAGGTTGGTGCTTGGGGCAGTGACATGGACCATCGTGGTGGTGGGTGGCCTGATGGAGACAGCAGGTCAGCTTGGAGGGACTCCATCACATTATGCTGCTCCATAAGGAATCAGTGTAATGCCTCTAAATTCCCTGTAATTAATCACATGACGATTACCACCCTGGAAGTGTGACATACATAGAGCCTGTTGAGGTAATGCGATTATGCTGAGATAGAGCAGTTGATGTCCCTTTGCCTGAAAGAACTGCAATGAATTAATTTAATGTCACATATGTATAAAACATCAGTTTTTACAGGTGTGCTGAGCATTGATACATAATTCCATTATCATCTTTCTCCACGGCTTCACACGTCAATGTCCATAATTCAGCTGTATTTACGTCCTAGTTAAACACTGTCTCAGTCCTTGTTGTCCCTCTTAGGAGCAATGGACATTTTGTTCCCTAACGTGCACATTCCTGAGATAGCTAGACCTTGTAGGACGGCAGCAAATCAGAGAGATCCATGTTCTGCAGCGTCCCAAATGGAAAAGGAATAAGAATCACCTTGACTTTGGTTTTAGACTTTTCCAAGCAGGCTCTGAGGGCTCTGCTGCTTTCCCAAGTCTGGTGGGGTTGAAGCAGAGTTTATTCCCAATTCCTGCACAAAAAAGAAAAATATGCAGTGGAAGCATAAACTCTTTATTCCATCTTTATTTAGACTCACAGAATCCCGGAATGGTTTGAGTTGGAAGGGACCTTAAAGCTCATCTCATTCCAACCCTCTGCCACGGGCAGGGACACCTTCCACTAGACCCGATTGCTCCAAGCCCCATCCAATCTAAGGGATTTCTTAATAATTGAAAATGCTCATAAAGAATGTTATGTTTTCTGGAACAGATGTTTCCATGTAAGGATTTATAGTCCCATTTTGAGAAGGATGAGAGAAATAGGATAAAGCAAGCAAAGACTCTTGGCTCTGGGTCTACAAGGTAAGAGCTAGACCAGGGCTGGGACCTGGCACATCCTCATAGAATCACTCCATACACAAGCCAGGGAAAGCTGCCCAGGCCTCAGCATGGCGGCTGCAGTGACTCTGAGTGTTGTACTCCTGATGCTTTTTCTGCTGAAATGGCACTAGATGGAGCAATTGACAAAATATTGTAATTCTGCAGCCTTCAGCACAGGGCTGGTGGCCTGGCCAGAGGGGCTGCCCCAAGGGATGTGTCCATCCTCTCAGCCCAGACCGGGAGACACAAACTCCCAAACTCTGAGCTGGCTTTTTCCTTGTGAATAGGTGGGTGCTGCAAAAAGGAGACACCTGGGTGCCACAAGGAGAGGTTTCTAGGAAACGAAATCCTGTCCCATCTCCCTCCTGCTGATAACTGCCTTCCATCCTGGCAAAAGTAGGGCCACTTGGCCCTTCCACACCAAGCCTTGAGGACAGATCAGGGTGTTGGGGGCGAGCTTGGCCCCCCAGACACCAAAGCAAAGGAGCAGTCGCTGTGCCAGACACTCTGCCCCTGTGGCAGCTCATTCCCCTCCAGCAAATAAATCAGCCTTTGCTGCTGAGACATTTATCTCTTTGAAGGATATTAAATTCTGCTGAGAGCCACTGAGCTGACAGTGTCCAAGCTGCTGATGGGGCAGGTTCTAGGTGATAATCATCTTAAGAGGAGATGTTTTTCTTTGGATGGGGCTTGAACCAACCTGGTCTAGGGGATGGTGTCCCTGCCCATGGCAGGGGGTTGGACCAAGATGTGCTTTAAAGGTCCCTTTCAATCCAAACCATTCAAGGATTCTGTAATTCCCTGCCACCTACCTGGACAACACTGGGGAGGGAAGAGAAAGGAGAATATATTGTGTTTCATACTCTGTGCTTCGACTTGGACCTGAGGAAGCTGCTGGTCATCCATTTTGCCTCTCCCCCACCATGGTCCCAGCATGGTCCTAACACCCAGTTGTCACCCCACGGCGGAGGCAATGGGCATGAGCTGCCCACAGATGCCAAAGGAGTGAAGCTAAGGCACATCCCTCACCTTGGAATGGCCCCATGGATTGAATTAAGCATGGAGGTCATGTTCATCACTCACATGGGACTCTGCACACATGAGGCTTGAGGTGCTCTGTTCCCTCCTTGTGCTGTGAATGTGGCCCTGTTCCAGTCCAGTGGAGATTTCTTGTCCTGCTCTCCCCATGCCTGAGTCCTCGCAGGGTTCCTGGCCCCACTTCTGCCCTGCCAGAGGGATCAGGGTCCTCCTGTGTGCCATGGGCTGAGGACAGGTGATATGTACAGCACCAAAAACAAGTTAACTTTTAACAAAAGCCAACTGTGGCATTTAAACTAGTCTGGACAACATTAGCAAATTACAGCAACTATTTCACTCCCTTTTCTGCACTGTCTCGTCTCAAGCTGATGACGAGGACCTCTCTGCATCACTGCAGCAGATTCAGAGCCCGTTTTCCCCATTTTTGTCCCCACCCAGAAGCAGGCTGCAGTGGTTTCACCACCCCACAGCCACAGCACTGAGCACAAGGCAGCCCTTTGTCCACCCTGCCCATCGCAGAGATCGCACATTTCGACACTGACTGGGTGGTTTCGTCCCTCACATATCTTGCAGCTGATGTCAGGGTGGCATGGAGGTGGTCACAGGGCTGTCCTGCTCTGGGGCAGGAGCACAAATTGCCACCATTGTCATGTGTTATCCCTCAAGCTTCCGGATATTGCCCTCCAACCTTGCGGTCCCCAGGAGGCTTTACTCGGCAGCTCACAAGCAGTGGGAGGAACAATTTGGGATCATCTGGTTTTTGGGAAAGGGAGGGAAAGCCTCCGGCTCTTTCTTTTCTGTGTTGTCTGTGGCGTGGGCGTGGACACCAGACCACATGCAGAGGCAGCTGCCCAGGCTGAGCGGCTCACATGGCTCTAGCCTTGCCCTCTGTCAGTGGAAAGCCATTCTCCCTTGTTCTGGTACTCCAGGCCCTTGTCAGAAGTCCCTCTCCAGCTCTCTTGGAGCCCCGTTAGGCACTGGAAGGGGCTCTAAGGTCTCCCCAGATCCTTCTCTTCCCCAGGCTGATCACCTCTCCCAGCCTATTGATGCTGAGGGCTACACGAAGCCACATCGTTCTCCATGACCACAGAGGCACTTCGGATGCGACCCTCAGAATCCCTTCTCCTCTCCTTGCAGCAAAAGAAAGGCATACACTAGAAATGGCCATAAGGAGAGTGGAAAAATCATGTTCAGCCGAGTTTCTTGTCATTCTTTCCCATCATAGCTAATCGGCTCCTGGATGCTGAGCCCATAAAGATCATTAGATTAATTTCTTTCCTTGTTGGGACTTAATTGTCTCCATTTGTTTTGCACAGTGCTCACATTGGGGATGTGTTTCTCCTTGCCTATATTTAGTTTGATCTCTACCATGATATTGGAATATGTAAATTAAGGCAGGCTCTGGCTCTTTGTGACACTGAGATCCCACAGATGATTTTCTGTTGTGCAATCTGGTATTTTGACAGAGGGATGCTGGGCATCTGGGTATTTTGACAGGGAGATGCCATCCATGATCCTTCAGGGTCCACATCAGCAGAGAAGCTGCTCCACGGGATCACCCTATGAGAGCTGCTCCTCCGTAGGGAGATAGTTTGAGGGCAAAGAGGAAATAAGAGGCAAAGGAATGAAAATAAACATGCTGGGGATGTAGTCAACCAGACTGGCTGCAGGGATGGGAACAGGAGGGAAAGGGGGATTGGAGGGGGGCAGGGGAAGGCAGCGAAGTCTGTGGTGCCTCTCTGCAGAGCTGCAGCATGTCCCCAGAATAACATCCCCTGTCCTTAAATTGAGGGATCCCAGGAGGAGGCAGGCACTTTCCAAAGCCATTCTGATCCTTAGCAGAAAATTTCCCACATTTATTATGTTGAAGCCAGAAAGTTCACCTCCCTCTGGGAAACAGTAAGAGTCAGAGTGAAATTCCTCTCTGTAAGCACAGAGCTGTCAGGGAGAAAACTCAGTGAAAACTGTCACAAAATGGTATTACAGCTCTTTTTGTTTGCAGCTGAGACCTGGCAGCAATGCTCATGCTGGCTTTGGAACACAAATGGAGGAAATTCCCACAAAAAAAATCCCATCCTCCCATGTCTGTGCAGGGACCTCGCATGGTGGAATCACTGACCTGAAGAAACACCTCTAACTGGTTTAGTGATGTGCAGGTGTGTGAAGTCACCCCAGAGAGCCCCCCAGCCATGGGACAGGCACAGGAGCAAACACAAGGAAAGGTTTAACTCAGTTTATTTATACATAAAGGAGGTAACTGCATTTTGGGATAGATATAAAAGGCAGATAGACATTTGAGATAGTGAATGCTTCAGACTGAAAATGTGAAGGAGGTAAAGAAAACAGAGCAGACAGCAGATTTCCACGGAAAAGAGGGCAGGGGCTGTCCTCCCCTCCCTGGCAAGGCAGGAAGGACGGGGGCTCAAGGCAGCTCAAGGGACGCTTTGTCATGATGTGAACTGACTTACAACAATCCAAGTGGGTCAGGATTCACTTCTGCTGAATGACAAAAAGAGAGTCATTAGCTATATAGGGAGAGTTGCTTTTGGTAGTGGAAGGGAGACCTGGCTCTGCTCCGCTGGTGGTAGCATCCAGATCCACTAAAGCCAACGGAGAGCATCCACTGGCTCCTGATGCCACACAACAAAGATGTTTGGAAAAGTGGGACCTGAGCCCTCCCTCCCTCTCTGTCAGCATCAGAGGGATTGAAGAAAACCCCTGCCCTATGTGTGATTTGAGGTGATGCTGGACCCTGTGTGGTGGGGGAGACCCTGGTGCCGTCCAATCAGCTAAATTATCCATCAGCTAAATCATGGCACAGCTTTACACAGGAGGAGTTTGGGCATATTAAAGTTGAGCATGAGGGAAATCAGAAGCAGCTTGTCCAAAAGGCATCTGTCAGTCCACAGAACTCTTGGACAATATTAACACATCCTGCGATGGGAATCTGTTGTGATCTCCTCGTGCTTAGGATACCCTGATCTGCCCCACTGTGATGCACAGAGCATGTCAGTGGGCTGTGCTTCCCTGTTAGCTCAAACGTAATTAGGAAAAAATAAGAGCCATATGGTAATTCCAAATCCAGGCAAAACAATGTCTGTGTGTTTGGGTCTGGCATACTCAAATATTTTCCTAGAGCATTAATTTTTAATTCTTCCATCAGACCCACATAAGCAAACATAAATAGGATTTTATGCTTTCCATAATCCATCCAGCTTGTGTTTGTTGTTACATATACTGAGTAATCACTGCCTGCCACTACTTACAGAAGAGCTGATAATAAATATTAGGACACAAACTTACAAGTTAAATGAGATACGGTTAAGTAGTCGATTAAAAGGACACCCATAATCTAAGGTTACAAAAGACTAAGTATTGCTTTTCTAATGTGCTTTTCTCCGTCATTTCAGTTGCTCACCTGCCATCCTATACCAGGACGAGCAGACAGAAGAGTCTGAAGTTGTTTGTGGCACTGGGTGCAGACTAGGGGGTGTGAGTGGGATGAATGAGAATTAGACACAGGGAACGGCCACAGATAACGCAGGCAGGGTTCCTCCCCTGTAAACCTGCTGGATTGGCCCTGCCACAGCAGGGCTGTTCAAGGAGGAGCTGTTTGTTCCCAGCTCCCCATCCTGGTTCCTTCTCCCTGCTGGGTCATGCTGACAGGGATGGGCTGTGCTCGATGTGGGCTCTCAGCAGTGCCGCGATGTCCCCATGGGCAGCGCCCTGGGCCAGAGACAGGGCCGAGTTACCGCCCTGCAGGGAGGGAGGAGGTCAGACATCACCAAATCCCTGCCTCTGCCCCCCACCCTCCCAGCTCCATCCCCAAAACCTCCTTCCCTCCAGTTCCTCCCTGGTTTACAATGAGTCACCGTCCTGTAAACCTCCCTCTGGGCCTCAACCTCAACCACACCAAACACACCCCTGCCGTGCCTTCGCCTGGCCCCGCTGCCCTCCTGCCTGTCTTAGACAAAACTGTAGTTTAATTAGAAAATAGTTCCATAACTCTAAACAGCCATGTGGCCCAGCAGGAGGAATTTCCACCATCCGGCTGTGTGCTCCCAGCCCAACCCCGTCCCACACATCCCCATGGAGAGGAGTCTGTTCTCAGGGAAGAGTTAATTCCTGCTAATTTCTTGGAGCTGAAGCTTTGCTGATTCCACATGTCCAGGGTTTCATCTGTTTTTTTTGTGTTTACACCAGGTTACGCTCTTCCCCCTGTGCTTCTGCCCAGGCTGTTGAATCCACTCCATCTGTGGCACAGCAAGCACTGAAACCAGGGGTGCACTCCTAAAAGTCATCCCCTGATTAGAAAATGGACTGAAATTGTACTTCCTCACTTAAAAACACTAGTCAGGGATTGCTGTCTGATCGATCCCACGTGAGCTTTCCCTCCCTGGTGCAGTGAGGCTGTGAGTGGGACCAGAGCCTCACCTTGTCTGTCAGCAGGACCTGGCAGCCGGGCTGGGCCAAGAGGAGCCTGACAATATCCATGTTGCCCTGTCGACAGGCCACCATCAGGGCTGTTGTCCCCTCCTCGTCCTGCAGGTTGACATCAGCCTGGCAGGACAGGAGGGCTCGAACCATATCGTCCCGCTCGTGGCTGACCCCCAGCATCAGGGCAGTCTGTCCTCCCTGCAAGGTCACAGGGAAAGGCTCAACACCCCCTGCCCACCACCTCCCACAGTCCTGTTCACTTGGACTGTTAGAGATAATAATAACAATGACTATTATTGCATATATGGAATCACAGAATCATTTAGCTTGGCAAAGCCCTCTGAGATCATCAAGTCCAACTGTTAACCCAGCACTGCCAAGCCCACCACTAACCCATGGCCCATAACCATATATCATAACATTGCGTATTATTAATGCATAGTATATATATAATGATAATTCATATAAATATTGCCTATTGCATGTTATTTTTAAATCACACTGGGGACCTTCAGCACATATTGCAAGAGATATCCATTCACTTGCACCACGGCCATGCAGAGGGTCCTTGCAGCAGCATGACCAAACTGCCCAGCTCCCAGCTGCCCCCAAATGTAGGTCCCCCAAACCCTCCTTGGCAGTTTAACATAGGTCTAGACTAACTTTTACAGCAGTCTGGAAGAAGAGCTGGATGAAGGCACTGTCATCCCAAAGACCAAAATGTGTGACTCTGATGAAGCACCTGCTCTCCAGCAAACCTGGGGCTCCCATACTCTGGGGCCCACCCCTCATTGCTCCTCCCTGGTGTCACTTCCAATTTTTATCTCATAAAACTTGTTTTGTTGAAAATTTTCAGCCTTTCTTTAGTGTCTTCATTTACCCAGCTCTCATGTCCCTTCCCAGGGAGCTGGCGGGTGGCCACACCACAATTCAGCTGAGGTCGCTTTTGGAACTTTTGGGAAGCAGCAACTCTAACCCAATGTCTGTTGCTGAGTCTCCGCCTGGCACTGCCATGTAAGGAACCCAGATTATTCCCCCCAACCCAAGATCTCCATGGGAACAGGATGATGCCACAGCTTGAACTGGTATCACACAAGCAATGGCTGTGAATAGGAGGTTACAAGCTCTACAAGATGCGTTTGCCAAATAAATATCCACCCACAGCCGTGTCACCGTCCCACACAGGGCCACGCTCCATTTTCAAACAGCCTACAGCGACACACCTGGGCAGATCGGAGGTTGACATCCCCCTCCCTCAGCAGCCTCATCACCACCTCCATGTCCTGGCGGGTCTCGGCGGCCGCCAGTGGGGTGAGCATCACCGCCGTGTAGCCAGCACGGTTCTGCAAGTCCAGGCGGCACACTCCTGGAGGGGATGGATTCACCAAGAGGAAATGGGAAGCAGAGAGTGAGTTATAAAGCATGTGGCATCTCATATTCCCAGAAAAAGAAGTTATTTCATAATTATACAGGATTGAGATTTATCTGTGTTAAATATGCAGGCTTGTGAGCGCAGCATTAAACGGCCCCTGGTGCTACAGTTAATTACAACTGCTGAGGTCAACTCAATTAACTTTGAAGACCACAACAAATAAAAATAAAAGGGGGATAATTAATGCCTCGAGCACATGCTGGTTGTGGAGCTATGGGCTGTTTGCTTTGGCTTCTGTGGTAAGGGAGCAGCAGAAAGACGACCGTCACCCAATGGGCGTGGAAATCACCCTGGCTCTGTTTCACTCATTTTTCACTTCAAAGAGCCCATTTCCAGCTCCACCACAAGGAATTAGTCGTGTCTGGGGAGTGAGGGCTCAGGTCCAGCCTTCCCCCAGGGACCCAGCTGCCTCAATCACTCGGCAGTAGAAGGGGACAAACTCTTCCCTCCCTGTGCCCCTGCGGCAACAATTGGGTTATAGATGTGTATGATAATCTGCCATTTCCCAAACATTTAACGGATTGTCTGGCCCATGAGAAAAGACCAAAGTGCCTTTATTCTCTCTCGGAGCACGCGCACATTTTTGCCCTGTACAAGCTCAGCTGAGATTTTTGTTCTTTCATTGCAACACAAGCTGAAAGTTCAATAGTTTAACATGGAGATTTTCCACACCACTCAGGGTGGTTGTTACACTCTCAGGGATCTGATCCTCCTGCCCCAAGGCATGATGTGGCATTGGCTGCTACAAGAAGATGGGGGAGCTCCCCACACCCCACCTGGACTGGGGCCATGAGGGATACCCCCTTGGGTACAGGGACCCTCAGCCATCCCCAAAGTCAGACTGAAAAACCCTCAAGATGTGTGAACGCACTAATGTCCCACACCCATAGGCCCAGGTATGGGCTGTGGGGGAGGATGCTGGCCTTCAGGTCAGCCATGGATGGACCTTGGCCCTACACTTGTCTCTTGGATGGACCTTGGCCCATATTTGTCTCCCAGATGGACCCTGACCCCCTGCTTTATGCTAGATAGATCCCTTGAATGGAAGCTGTAGCTGGTCCCCAGGCCCACCTCTGTCCCATTTCCTTTTGCTCCTGACTGAGCTCCCTGAGAAAACCCTGGACCTCATTCCCTGTTCGCCATGCCTGGGACTGTTCATGAACCCCCATTACCTAGCTCTGCACACTGTGTTCATCACCTGTGGGGCCATGACCCATTGGTCCCACTCCCATACCCAACAAAGGCCATGGCTGAGCAGAGCCGATGTTCCTACCTGTGTCTAACAGGAGCTTTGCAATGGGGAAGTTGGAGTGGGAAACGCTGTAGTGAAGAGCCGTGTTACCATTCCTGTCAGTCACGTTCACCATCATCTTCAGGAGCTGGGGCTGGATGGCTCTCAGTGCCCTGAGATACGCTGCGACCACCTCCGGGCTGGAAGACTTGTGGCTGGAGACCTGGAACCACTCCTGGCAGATGGAGCCAAGGACATGCCGCTGAAAACACCAAGGTGTCCCTGTTACTGTCGGGGTCCTTGCACAGCAGTGGCTGCCCCAGCTCCTCACCCCATGTGCTCCAGCATTGTCCAGCCAGTATTTAGCTCGTGGTTTGGTGATTACTGCTGTTAACTTGAGGGGGAAAGGAATTTCCTGTGGTAATCTGAGTGAGTAAGCAGACAAAGCCTTCATCCTTTTTTTTTCCCCTCCTTTTCCATTCTTTTTGGTTATTCTAAAACTGGCTCGGATGTCACCTCACCCCCCTCTCCTCACAAAGCTGTCCGTGGCATGATAAAGCACAGATTACCATCAGGATAATCTTATCCATTAAACTGAACCATGTCTGAAATGGAATTGGAAAATATCTGTACCAGGTACTTGTCACTTGTGGTGCAGATTTCTGAGAGGTGTTCGCTGAGGAGCTGGCAGTTAGCAAGGAAATCTTCAGAGGGTTTGCATCTAGAGGGAAAAGGGTAAATCCATTATGGGACAGGACTTGCAGGAGGTATGGAAGCATGTAGGAGAACATGAGTTTAGGTCAGAATACGTTCAACACTTATTTAAGTGCTTCACTTTATGGACACAAGTTGTCCCAAATTTTAGGTACAAAGTTAAGTACTTAAACAAGGATTTAAGTCCAGACTCATGGATTCATGTGGTCAACTTCATCTATTACAAGAATCCTTGAAGTGGGAAAAAAATCTTATTTCTGAATCTGCAAAGAACTTTACCATGCAACTTTACACGAGAGGGGAGAAATGAGCTAACTCTCACCAAATATGACTCAGTCTTTTCCAAAGTCAAGCACAGGGCCTGAATCAATCCCCATTAGATTCTGCATTAATGCAGAAAATATTTACCTCTTTAAAGCCTTTTCCTTGTCTACAGAGGTCAGTGCTGCCGTTCCACAGAGCAGATGAAGCCCCAGCCCCAGCCCTGCAGCGCTGTGGGTCCTGTGGCTGCAGGAGCACGACAGACAGCAAAATCACCGCCTGGTTCTGGTTACCTGTCAGCCTCCTGCTGAGAGCAAGGTGCTGCTTCCGCCGATGGCTCCTGCTGCTCTTCATCCTCACACTTCTCCTGGGAGGGGGTCCCCGAGGAAGCCCCCAGGCTTTCACCTCCAGCATCCACCTGAGTGGGCTCCACATTGTCGTCTCTCCTCTCCGTCTCGCTCTCCGTGTCGCCATCCGACGGGCTGTCTTCACAACTCGTGTCTTCACTTGAGGTCGTTTCGTAGCTATTTGAGGACACCACATGTTACTCACTCCTTCCCCATCCGCAGCCACAGGGCCTGACCAAGACTCATTGAGTCCAATGGGCCTTGGGTGAAGCCCAGAGTGACAATAAGCAAGTTAAAAGGTCTGAGCCGCAGCCAAACTCAGGGTTAGTCAGGTTTTGGCTGCTTAAGCCAGCAGGAGTGTGATAGAAGCAGTTAATGAGCAGCAGGCAAGGTTACTTCAGCGACTACTCAGCAGGTCTGGAGGGATGTCCATGGCACAAGCCCCAGTATGGCCAGGCAAGGGCTGTGTGCCACTTCCCTGCTGGGAGCTGCCGGCACGTTGTGGCAAAGTGGGACTGGCGGTGTGTTGGCAACCTCGAGAACCACTAGACAAAAACTGTGTTTTGCAGCTCCAGCACAGGCTTGAGTCCACCATTCAAGCAGCCCTGCTAGAGAGATCTCTCCTTTGATTGTCTTAAAAGTATTAAAAACATCTTCCACGAGACAGAACATTTCACTCTTACCCCAAAATTTTTCTCAAAGTAATCAAGATTCCTCCAGTCCCTACAAGTTGTACCCATTTGGTAGAAGAAGCTCTGCACAATTAGAGTGAGCAACACCTGATGAAACCGCCAACTTGGAAGTCAGAGTAGCATATGTGAGCAGAAATCAGCACCCAAATTTGCACATGAAGTTGTTTGCACAGCCCAGGGACAGAGGAACATGTCCTGCCCTCTTCATGCAGCACATGTACTCCTCAGTAGAAGATGCACCTACAGCACACGCTGTTGTCTCTAGTTAACTCAAAGACCGAGGAGTGTTGGATATTGGATACAGATGGAATGGGGTGCTGGAGCACAACCAGAAGTACAGGTCTTCCTTCACCCCAAGGTCATACCTTATTTACCAAAATAGTCTTTTCCAGGCCCTGAACCAACTTGTGTTGGCTGTAGCTGGAGCGTGGAGGCAGGTTAGTGGCAGCGTGCCCACCCAGGCAATGGTGACCTCCTCCAAAACACATCAAGGTCGGTGGGAATCTTCTCATGGAATCTTCCCATGGAATCTTCCCATGGAACCTTCCCATCTTCCCCAGCTGGGTTTTGGATGAAGCCCCAAGAGATGGGTGTGCAAAGTGTCAGTCCCCAGTGTGTCCCTCACTGCCCTGAAAACACCAACAACTTTTCTATGGGGTTATGCACAGATTATCAGTGCTGGGTTAAAGAAGGGAGAAAAGAGGCTCCATTTCAATTAGCCTTTTAATCAAGAGGTTTGGAGCGGAAAAGAGGGGGGAAAAGAACGATTTCTCCAGTGATACAGAGCACACTACATGTTAAAAGGCAGTTTTATCTTCTGAACGGATGCTTACCCACCATTTACCCCAACAAACTGAAGATTCTTTTTAGTCCCATTGCCTCCTGCATGGAAACCATAACCTTTCTTTTTCATGATGGATTTAAGACTTGTGGTTGGAGAGTTTTCTACCAAAATACAAAATAATAGATTAATTAAGCAGATGTGCCATAATTAGGGATAATTATTCCCAACCTCTAGCAACAAACTACAAATCATAACTGTAAACATCTTACTTCATCTTTTGAGAGTCTTTTTATGTCTTGCAAAACTATGGATGCAGTTGGCCACAACCTGACCCTGCCCTGCTACCTTTAAATACAGGCCTCAGACATCTCCAAGTGACTGGGAATATAAAGGAAGTGACTGGGAATTATATATGTGTCCTATGAATAGTAGATTTTACATTTATGGTAATGTTTTGGCTCTTATTTTTTTTCCACTACTAATGTATTGGGAATTTCCTATATAAATCTCATATAATACTACATGGATGAGTCTTTCCACAGGACTTTGAATAGTCTCCGTGTATTTTTTTACAAGTAATAGGTCATTTATCTATTTGCAAGCCCCCTCACCCCAACTGTGAACAGACATTGGATTCTCATCTTGATATAAGCTAAAATTGGTTTAGATGTGAGTGGGGACAGGTCTTTTCCCAGCCTAGTTGCTCAGTTCATTTGACTGGTTTGGGTTCTGGAGAACTCCGTGCTGATTTACCCCAGATGAGCACCAGTCCCATATTCTTGCAAACTGAGATGTTCAATCCAAATAAAAAAACTCATTATTTGATGCAATAGCCACCAGGATGGCTGCTTTTGGAAGCTGATCCAGCATATAACTGAACCACAGCTTTATCAGCTCCTACATAATTTTGTTTACTTTTCTTAATTTCAGATCCATAGCTTGTGATGTGCAGAGATTTGCCTTTCTCATCATGGTCAAGATGGATTATTTCTGATCTGACTGACAACAACTGTTCCATCACATCCCCCCTGCTCAACACTGGAATAAATGGGAAGAGATTGGGCCCAGACATCTTCATGGAAACATTATTTACCCAACTGCTGATAGTGTGTGTTCGAATTCTCCTTATCCGTGGGCCCTTGTGTAGAGTAGGCAGAGAGCAAGGAGTTTAGGGAATTAACTAATTGGTTCTGAATGGAGCTGAGCTTGGAGGCCGGCTGCTTGATAGCGCTCGCCAGCTCAGGGTACCCATGCTCAAGACACAGCCACTGCTCCTGCAGGAGCTCCTGGATTTTTTTCACATATTGGCCAATGGGGTCGACAGCCGGGAGATCCTCATGGTCAGGGGGACCTTCCTCTTCCAGCCCTTCTCGAGGTTTCTCCTCTCCAAAGCCTGCCCTGCCTCCTCGATTGCTTCCCGCAGTGAGGCTCTGGGTGTCGCGGTTATTCCGGTGGTTCTGATTGTCATCGCCAAGGTGCTCGTCAATCTGCAGCTGGGTGAAGCACAGAGCATGAAGTCCAGCCTCGATGCTGCCTTCAGCAAAATGTCCAGGGCCCTCTCCACTGACACTGGCACAAGCATCTGCAAGTCCCTGCTCTCTCTGAGCACCCAACTCCATCACCTGTGCGTTCATGTTGTCTGCTCTGTGAGTGCTGCAGCCTATGGATTTGGTGGAGAGTGGGATATTTACATTGATGCCTTTATCATGGGCTTGCCTGACCCCTGGCACCTGTGAGATGTCAGTGTTCACCGCAGCATCGAGGCACTGCAAAGCCCCGTTGCTCTGCCGCAACTGCAGCTCGGCCTCTTTGGACTTTTCCTGGCACAGCTGCTCTTCCAGCTGAGCTTTGGAGCTGGCCAGTAGCTTAATGCTTTTCTCCTTCTCCTTGATCTCGTGATCCTGCTGCTCCAGCACTGCCTTGACCCACTTGAGCTCCTCCTTCTTCTTGCCCAGCTGCTCCTCCAGATCAGCGATCTGCTGCTTCAGCGCCACAACCCCGCCAGGCTCTCCAGCATCAGGAACCTGCAGAACAACGCTCTCCTTGTCCTCTCCAGCCCGGATATTGCCCTTCTCACCTTCCATCAGCACATTCTGAGCCATTTCACTCACACTGAGCCCCCTTTCCCTAGGGTTCATGTTGTCCTCTGTGAGCTGGAGGGCAGCTGGTGATGCTGGTTCACCCCCAGCCACATCAGAGCAACCGCTGGTGTCGGCAGCATCTCCCTCCTCACCTCCACTCTCCATCACCACCTGCAGCTGTGGTGCCGAGGGATGCTGGTTCTGCCATGGGGGCTGCAGGGGTACCAGCCCTGGGATAACCCCACTGGGATGCTGAAAGGAGATGTCTTGCTCCAAGCTCACCTCCCGGGGGAGGTTTAACATGGTGCTGTCGGAGCTGGGGCAAAAGGTGCTTTCAGAGCCGCTCTGGTCATGGCAGTGCTGGGGAGGGGACTGGAGAGGCGAGGGTCCCCTGCCATCGCCCAGGGGGGTCTGGCCAGGTGGCAGTGCATCGGGCATGCTGGAGGCTCTCAGCAGCTGCGGCCGCCCCCGGAGCTCACCCTCTTGCCAGCCCAGCTCCACCTGCCGCCGTGTCTCCGCCAGGAGGGCTTTCCTCCGGTAACTTGGCTCATCAGCTGCCGGCGGGGCTGCCTCGCTGGCCAGGAGGGCACGGGGGGTCTCCTCCCCCAGGGATGCCTTTCTCTGCGGGAAGGAGCAGGTCGCCGTCCAGCTCTTGCTTGAAGCAGTGGTGCACCCACGGGAGCCATTCTCAGGCAGGCTGAAGTTTCGGGGCAGGGTACTGAATTTGGGCTGTTTGGCTCTGCGGTGGATATGGACCCTTCTGATGGTGTTCCCTTTCTCGATGTCATCCACGTACTTCAGGAAGTCCAGGTCCAAGTGAAAGCCGTATGGCGTCTCCAGGGAGTAGGGGAGGCTGCGGGGCTGCTCCCTCTCCCCGTTGGGTTTGGGTGGCTGGCCATCTGCTGGAACAACCCAGAAAAAAGAGACAATTGAATTTTGAAAACAAAAAAGCTGTTTAGAGTAGTAAGGAGATGGTTTTGCTCTTTTCATCTCAGTTTTGGGCAGGCGGGGGCTGAAGTTCATGGTGAAGCTGCACACAGACACAGCAACACGCACCAAGCTGCAATATGGTTTTCCAGGGGTGAATCAGATAATTGTTGCATGAAGGAAGCTGAAAATTTGCTGAAATCATGCCTCTAATTGGCAATTAAGAAAAGAGCAGGTTTTGCAGGCAGAGCTATGTGCCTGTGGAGGTATAAAGAGCTGCCTGATGGATAATAAATGCAGCTCAATAATAGAAAGTGGGACCAATCTGTGACAACGACATTTTTCAAGGCTTTTGGTTTGGTTTTAACTTTTCAGTGGCATACACAGTGCCATGCACGCCAAACAGGAAAATCATTGCGTTGCTTCGCTTCATCTGCAAACACCAGGTCACAAATTATTCCTTGAAAATGATGGATAGGGTAGCGGGCAGAGGCTGGACCCAGACAGCCGCATCCATGCGGAACACGTGCATCCCAAGGTGACCGGCTCACAGCACCAAGCACAGCTCCTAATTGAGGCAAGTCACCACAAAATGTGTGACAGTGGGTTTGCCCACCCAGCAGTGCAGGCAAACGGCACGGCTCCAGTCCTGCAGCCCCAGGCTCCTGCTTTAACACACCTTAATACATTCATCTCACAGCCTCCCCAGTTTCCACTCCGAGGGTCTAAATAGTTAAAGTGCTGCATCATTGATCATTTTCTTTATGCAGCAAGTCCCTGAAATCACAGTCCTCTGGGCTGCTTTGCACCTCTGAGCAAACACTCTGTGCTCAGTAAGGATGAGGAGCAGCAGCTCAACCAGGAGAAACCAGGTTCCATGCCTGATCCCTGTGGCTCCATCCTGGCAGCTGGTGAGGACCAGGACAATTTGGCATGGTTTTTGGTGCTGCGTATCACAAAGCATCACTGAGATGCAGACACCGTTCGGATGGGAAGTAGCACGTGGAAGTTAGAGGAAGGACTGAGGGAAGGCATCTCGTGGGGTAACAGGGCCCAGCAGCAAAGCTTGGATGGTGGGAGCAGGGATCTGTCCTGCCGACACACCACAGAGGATAGGAGGGCAAATATGTGCTGATTTAGAGCTGGGACCATGCTTTGCTGAGGTTTAGGAAGTTTGCATAATACATGAACAATGAATTTTTCATCTCCTGGCCCCACATCCATAAAGAACAGGTTATTTACAGTATTTCTGGTAAGGAAATTACTCCCTGGGGTTTTTTTCAAGGAACAATGAGCAAATAAACATCCTGCAGCCTCCATACCTTCTGTCTTCTCCATGGTAGAGTCTAAGTGGGCTGTCACTTAAGCATCTTCTGACGACTAAGGCTGATGAGTCACTTCACCTTTGAAAAAAAAAGAAATGGATACTTTTAATTGAATAAAAAAATGCTCAACCATGTGAACTTAATCTTGCCTTACACCTCTTCACAGGCCACCCCCTCCTCTTTCAGCAGCCCAGTGGTGTCTGCTAAGGGCTTTGAAGCTGCTTAAATCAATAAAACTCCTTTTCCAGTGGCAACAACTTGTGCTTCACAGACACATCCCAGGTAGCTGGTTCTTACAAAACATCCCCTGAATTACATATGGTTTAACTGCAAATGAGGACAGACAGACATTCAAGGTGACTTGAGACTGATGGCACAGGGACTCTTCCTTGACTCCTGCAAGCTAGAGATATCCAACATAATACAGCATCTCTGACAACAGCGATATAAACTACAGACAGAAATGATTGGTCTGTCACCTTTTCTTTTTTTTTTAATCCTTAACAACCAAAGAGTCAAAATTTATGTTGAATCTTGTTCAAATGAAAGCCATTCAGAGCACGTCCCCACTGTTATAAAGAACCTTCACCAAATTGCACTGAGCCACAGACGAATTGCTTTCAACTCAGGGAAGGGCTTCTGGTGGAGAACTACCACAGCCAACACCAACAGCCTTCCTGGGCTGTGTTGCCCTCCAGCTCCTTCCCATCACCTGGACGTGGTTAAGACTCTCCTGGGACATGAGAGATTAAGGCTGGGAACAAGCACGAAAAGCCCTGGGTGAAGCTTCTTTTCTCCAGGACCGTTAGAAACACACAGGGAAGAGGCAGGGAAGGGCGAAGGAGGTTGAGGCAGTTGGACATCACTGCAGGAGGTTTCCTGGCTTGTGTGAGAACAAAAACAGTGTTTAAAGTGAGAAGGTCTGGTTTTAATTTCTGCTACAGCGGATGAAGTAGGAGTTTCTTGAACAGTAGGTTGTTTGTTTAGGATTTTCCTTAAAGTACCTAATTGGATTCTTGGCCAGTGATGGTCCTGCAGCCCCCTTGGAAGTCCATCCCTGCTTCTCCAGTGCTTCCCTGAGCTATGCAAGATTCTCAGGGTAGGACCAAGCCTGTGCTGAGCCAGCCCCAGCTCACATTCATCTAAGGGACCCAACATCAGAGTCTGAACTCATTTTCTGCATGTAGTGTTTTGCCTCAGCGAGGGCTTTACTACTTGACCACAGTTCCAGAGCTCCCCATGAAGGGGCTCCATCTGACTTTTACCAAACAAAGACCAACTGAAAAATTAAGTAAAATCCTGCTGTATTGTTACCATAGGACATTGTCCCAACCCTGGAAGTGTTCAAGGCCAGCTTGGACAGAGCTTTAAACCACCTGGTCCAGTGGAAGGTGTCCCTGCCCATAGCAGGGGAATGGAACAAGATGAGGTTTAAGGTCCCTTCCAACCCAAATCATGCCAGGATTCTATGACAGATACTTTGAAAGATCAAAACCTTTTAAAGAAACAACTAGTTGTCCATCAAGTAGACACGTTTACTGTTGATGTACAGAAAGTCAGGAAGGTCCCAATCCAAGGAGAACATCAAAACTCTCAAGAGATCCTGCAGGGTCGGTACCTCTATACTCACATGGACAGATGGCACTGTTGATGCCCACCCAACACCATGTGAGCTCCTGTAACACCTTGTCCAGCAGCTCCTAACATGCTCTCCAATTAACCACACTCCTATAAAGGGCAATTCCTTCTGCCTCCTCCTGCCAATAACAGCATGTGCCAAAACAAACACTAACCTTTTTTAAAAATGTTGGTTTTTTCTTTAATTTTCCAATTGCAGCCAGTTACAGATCCCAGCTACAATCTGACCAGCTACACTCCACTCTTCTAGGTAATTTATTTAGAAGTGGAGGAAAAGCCAGTGGATGGTTTTTAATATCTAGATAATTTCAGCTATTTGGATCATTTATGAGCTGGCCGGGTCCCAACTCTGCAGCCCAAATTGATACTATGACTTTTCTCTTTTGACCAATCTACTTCACAATCACCTCGTAAAAGGATGCTGAATGTACCCAACCAGCTTGCTGATGTTTAGCCAGCCTCCCCCCAGGGCAGCTTAGACACGGAGCAGATGGCCTAGAGCCAAAAAACGTGGCTCCTTGTACCTCATGGCTGCTCTCCCATGCCTGTCCCTAATAAAAATGAGATTCAAAAATGAAGAAGTCTGCCTGTAAGTAGCAGACCCCTGCATCCAGAGTCCAGCCCACAATTTAGGGCAGGGCAGAACTTTTAGGTGGGTCTCACTCCTCTTAAAACCTGTTACGCTGACCTTCTGTTGGGTTCTGTATTTGCTGAGTTTTCCTCTATTAAATAAAATTGCAAAACGTTTATTTTCCTCTCCAGGCAAGCGACATCACTGTCTGCACAGCACTGCTGATCTTTACCTTTACTACACAGAGAGGCTGTGGGGAGGATTAATCCAGATTGTAATTACGCTGCTTTTCTCAAGGTAGGAATAAATATATACAGAAATGGAAGCAGAAAAGCCAAATATGTGAAAACAGCACAGAGTGAAGTGGTTTTATTCCCTGGGGCAGCCCGTTTGCAGGGACAATGTACTGTCTTTTTAACTAGTCTGGACTCAAACACTAGCTCTTTCCAGTCACATTTAACCCCTCTTTCACTCTGTCACACTTGCCAGGGATTGTGAGAACCCAGCAGCTCGCCCATCCACCCCAGCCAGCAGAAAGGAGAGCACCACAACACCCCAAAACATTTAAATAACAAATTAACTCTACCACACAAAGATACACAAATTTCATTCTCTCAGAGCATCTTACCAGAAATTTTAAATTGGAAACAGTTAACCCTGAGCTTGTAAATAAAACGATAATTCACCAGCACAGCCTCGTTAACTGTAACACAACATTATTTGAGCTCTGCCTGTCTGTTCTGCACTGCAGCAACGGCTTCAGCACTTCTCAGTGAAAGCAAAAACTATGGTTAGAAAAGCATTTTGTCGTGTTACCTTCTCACGCTGGCACCTACAAGCCCACCGGGGAGCAGAAGCTCTTGCCTCCCTCAAAAGCATCTTTTCCCATGCCCAGAAACCGGCAACAAAGGGTTTGGAGCCGCACACATGTGTCATGGTTTAACCCCAGCCTTTTCCAGCAGTTAAAAAGTTAGTCAGCTGAGCAGTGACCTTGCTCAGAAAGCAAATACAAGTTTAAACCAAGAAGCACAAAAGAGGGATTGATTTTCCAATAAAGCAGCCCGTGGCTCTCATATGACCTTTCTGAGGACAGTTCAACCCCGGTGCATAAAATTAGTTACTTTCCACAGAATAGTTATCTTTTCCAGGAAACACAAAAGCACTGCCTGGGCTGTCAGGGGGCTGCCTCTCTTATCAGGATTGATTATTGAAGAGACAGTCAATAATTAACGCCGGGTTTGTTGCTATACCTGATGCTGCGGCTGCAGCCGGCGCTCGCCCTCCGCATGCTGCACCCTCCGGGCTGGAGCATTAGC
The DNA here is from genome assembly GCA_013396775.1 of Cephalopterus ornatus. Classification (NCBI taxonomy): domain Eukaryota; kingdom Metazoa; phylum Chordata; class Aves; order Passeriformes; family Cotingidae; genus Cephalopterus; species Cephalopterus ornatus. The sequence continues at coordinate 805,990 of VZRE01000360.1, forward strand.
AATTCCATGAGCGCCTCTCCCAAGGAAACGCAATTCAAAGGCAGCAGCTTTAGGAAAGCTGCAGAAGGTCTGAATGTCCGTAATTTATCTCTCTGGAGCCCCGTTCCCACGCGCGGAGCAGACACAGCCCCTCAGCCCTTCACCCTTCTCCTCGCAGCTCCGGCCCCTCGTGTCACGCCCACCACCCGCGGCCCCAGGGGATGCTGAACGGGATGGGGAGGCAGCAGGAGCAGCAGGAATGCTGAATGGGATGGGGCGATGGCGGGAGCAGCGAGAATGCGGCCGTGTGCGACGGCAGTACGGGCGGGGGATGCCCACTGGGGGCCAGTGGGACTCTCTGGATAGAACACTCGAGTCCTTTGCAGTGGGGTTATCAATCCAAATTCCAAACTGCCGACAGGGGAGGAGGGGGGCAGCTGGCAGAGCTGTGGTTGCCCCATCCTTGGAAGTGTTCAAGGCCAGGTTGGATGACACTTGGAGGAACTTGGTCTAGCGGAAAGTGTCCAGGCCCATGGCAGGGGCGTGGAATGAGACGGTCTTTAAGGTCTCTTCCAACCCAAACCATTCTGTGATTCTGTGATTTTGGGCAGGGAACTCTTGGCATGCAGCTCAGTGATGGGCAGAATACCAAACCCAATCCCATCCCAAACTTCTGCATGGCCATTCCCCTGGAGCATCCTGGATTGCAGGCTGGTAAGAGGGACAAATCCCTCAGTCTCTGCACTAAACTTGCAACAATCTCATGTTTGCAAAAGAAGAAGTGTTTCAGTCCCTGCCTGGGCTGCAAACCTCTTCCAGGGCTGGGAAAGAAAATCCTGGGAAGTGGAGACATCCCCTGGGACCTGGGGGCTCTCACAAAGGACTCACATCACAGAGCGGCGCCAGCACCTTTCCCATCGCTTAATGAGCAGCACAACCAAAATGTTCACGTTAGGGAGAAAAACCACATCTTGTCACTGTGTGAGAGCAGAGCTGCTGGCACTGCTCCAGCTCCCTGCAACCACCAAACGGGACTTTAACAGATTAACTTTGAGGGAAAGCAGAAAAGTTTTGCCTTTGCAGGAAGCAGAGTATCTGGACATGTAAAGACCCAGCAGTGTTTGTCCTTGCCAGCTCCCCCCGAGGCATGGATGGGTTAACTTCCTACTCGAGGAATGAAAAATAATTTCTGCAGCCGGTTAAATGCCGCCTTTCCCAAACACTGCCTTTCCCAAATGCCGCCTTTCCCACGCGGCTCCATCCCACACCGCGCAGGGCTGTGACTCGGTGTTGATGGCTTTCTGCTTTCACAAGCAATTACTGAGCTTGAGATTCAAAACCAACTTAAGAGCATGTTGGCTTATTTTCTGCCAAATTCTTCTGGTTTAGTTATGCTTGTGCATCTTCTTCTGAGCATATTCTGTTCTCCAGACAAAGCATCCCGATGGAAAAAATATACGTATTTCTATATGACTGATTTTAAAGTAATTTTGAAAGAACTGTTTCATTTTCCCACTGGAAAGAACTAGCAGGAAGCTTTAATTTGGGGCATTTCCTTATTGCAATTACACACATACGGCCTACAGTTGTTCCCAGCTTTAATCCCCATGGGCCTGAAGAAGCCTGTGACCCCTTAAATAAGCTTTTAATCAGGAGCTATGAAGAGAAGGAGTCAAAACATGCAAATTAATTAATTATGGGTTGGTGCTTGATGGATTTACAAACGGCTTCTGATAGCTTTGCCTAAGGGAGCCGGTGCAGGGTGGGAAATGGGGAAGGGGTTCACCTGGGCACCGCTGAAATCATCCCCTGAGCGTGAGAACTGAGGTCATGGCCTAAAACTGCTGCTGTTTTACATTAGGCACCGCAGCTGTCGGAAGAGATTTTGCTCTGCAGGCTGTTCCCATGGATGAGAGGAGCCAGACGGCCCTGAAGTGGCTCAACAGCCATCCCATCCATCCCTGCATGGCCACCACTGCCTTCCTGGATGCTGGTAGGGCCACTGGGCAAAGGGGCTGCTGCCTTCCCCTCCCCACACAGAACTGCTGTGGGATGGCAGGCTTGGCCCCCTGCTCCTCTGCATCACAGAGACCCATCACAGAGTGATTAAGGTTGGAAGGGACAACTGAGGTCATCCAGTCCCACCTCCCTGCTCAAGCATGTTACTCAGGATTGCATCCAGACAACTCTGGAATATCTCCAGTGAAGGAGAGTCCACACCCTCTCTGGGCAATCTCTTTTAAGTGCTTGGTCACTGCACAGTAAAGAGAGTCACTGCACAGTAAAGAAGTTCTTCCTCATATCCAGGTGGAACTTCCTGGGCATCAGTTTCTCTGCCTGTTGCCTCTTGTCCCATTGCTGGGCACCACCAAAGCAGAGCTTGGTCTATCCTCTGACACCTCTCTGCAGATACTTATACCCAGTAATCTCTTCTCAAAGATGAACAGGCCCAACTCCTTCAGCCTTTTTTCCTGAGACGCTCCAGTCCCCTCATCATCTTCACAGCCCTACACTGGACCTCCATGTCCTTCTTGTCCTGAGGAGCCCAAAACTGGACACAGCACTCCAGATGTGCCTCATTAGAGCTGAGCAGAGTGGCAGGATCACCTCCGGACAACCCACAGAGTGAGTTAGCCCTTGGTATCCAAAGGGTTACACCCAGACCTGCTCCATCCAGGCGGTCTGCTGGATTGCACAACAACCAGCTGAGCTATTACTGCAAATGAACATACCAGGAATAAATATGGCCTCTCAGGGAATATTTGTTGTACGGATTTTTCAATTCTGTTTTCACTGCAAAAGAAGAAAAATAACCCATTTCCAGTCTGCTGGGGGCGTCCACACAGGTGGGATCTCCACTGTGCAGCCATGAGCTGTGATCTGCTGCCGGCTGGCACAGCCATGGGAAGGACTTTCCCTCCAGGACTAAAAAAGAAGCTTGAAAACTTTGTGGGATTAAGCAGATAATGAACTAAATAAAAGCAGTTTAAAGTCCTGGTTTGCTCTGTAAGGAGCTGTCATGAGGTTTTCCAAAGTGAGAGCAAACAGGTTTTCTGCTGGAAGAGATCTGCATCCCGGGAGCCCATCAGCCAGCTCCTAGGTGCAATCATTGTTGCCAGCGGTCCCATGATCCACGGCATTCCCTGGAATGACAGCTAAGGATGTGGGCACACTTCTGGGGGGCAAGAAAGCAGCTCAGCAGACCCAAAATTAAAGTGGGAAGACCAGATAATGCCTGAACTGCTGCTATAAACCCAGAAAGGCAAGTTTCCAAGATGGATCCGTCCCTGGATCCATCCCTGCAGCCACGCCGCACTTGCTGGGCAGGCTTCCCTCTGTGCTGGTATCACCCACAGCACGTGCCGAGGTGGAGCAGGACTAGATTTGGGGATGCAAAACCAGCTGCTGTATGGGAAGAGCCTCCATCCTGGACCAGGTCATAGCTTCAGCATGTGGCTGATGGCAATGGGTGCCCTGTGGCCCCAGCCCCGCATCTTAGCGCACTCCCTCGGCTGCTGCCTGCCTGGGGTGTCCCCAGAGGAGAGCTGGGAGCTGGAAGCAATTTGTGAGTGCTGGAGAAGGGAGAGCTCCCTATGCAACCCATCAGCTCATGGCTGATGATGGAGAGGTCCAGGCTGGCCTCCCACCCCGTCTCCGCAAAACTCTGTACATGAAGCAGCGGAGGAGGTGGATGGGGCTGGAGCCAGGGGCTGCATGCATGGAAAACATCCTGGAGGTATGTGGGGCCTCCCTGGTGTTTGAAAGGAGAGGGTTCACAAGAAATCTGAATAATTAACCCAGCACCACTTAATAAAGGAGATGATCACTTTCAGCAACCCTTGAGTGTGCAACCCTCAGCGGCCAGAAGTACTTAAACAGCCATTTCAGGCATCTTGTCCAATACCTGTAATAAAGTCATGTGGGCACTGATTTTAATAAAGCTGCTTATTGCTGTATAATAAATGTTGTGAGCTTCCTGCCAGCATTTCCATTAGAGACGGGTCAGGAAGAGACCTGGAGGTATCAGATATCCAAACTCTCTCCCTCTTTCATGGCTTAGCAGGAGGGGAAAATGATCACATTCACCCCCTCCTCTGATAACCTCTTTTCCGAGTGACCTTCTGCTCATTCCAGCCACATTCATACAAAAGCTTTGGTGGATTCTCATGATTTTATCCCATGCTTTGAAAACTGCGGTGTTTTCCCTAAAGTCTCCTTTCCCAGAGCCAGGTGATCACAAAAACCACATAAAGCCCTGAATGAAAAGTGCTCCATAGTCAGAAGACAAACAAAAATCTGAGGTGCCCCATTGCTAATGTTTATTCTTTTTGTTCAATCCCACAAGTTTTAGAGGGAAAATAGTGAAGCCCTCCTCTGGCAAGCAGCTGGTTTCCATCTCCTTGACCTTGGGACAAGTCAATCTTTGCAGCCATTATACTAAGTCCTATTTGGTCAAAGAAGCTGGTACCAACTTTATGACAACAGGGTTTGGGTTCTGAGCAACTTGGTCTAGTGGAAGGTGTCCCTGCCCACGGCAGAGGGGCTGGAATGAGATGATCTTTAAGGGCCCTCCCAACCCAAACCATTCTAGGATTCTGTGATTGGCTTGGCCAGGGCTTACTGTATCCCTGGGGTTCCTGTGCTCATCCTGCTCAAGAGCCAGAGCTTTGGCCCAAGCTGGGCTGGAAACATTCGCCATTTCCTAAGGAAAAACAGGATCCTTTGGGCGTTTCCAGAAGATGGATGTGGAGCAACCAACAAACCAAAGTGCTCCTGCTTCTTGGGAAAGGCTCTTCCTCTTCACTGCTTGCCAAGACATAAGATGGATAGGGAAGGAAGGTGCTGTGCCATGTCCAATACCCTCAGTGCTTCCTGAAGATGAAACACTGGAGTTTATGGAACTGGAAAAACTCACCCTGACACCCAAACAGGGCTTTCTAAACCCATCAGCCTGAGAAATTGCCAAAAAGTGCATTTGTGGTTGTGAAAGCAGACTGGTGACCTGGTGTCTGTTCTATCTGACCTCAGCAAAGTCCCACCATCAACTCAGCTCCTCCTCTGCTGAAAATGGCACTTTTGGGTGCTTTTAGGAAATCCCTATACTTTGCAGGACAATTTTTCTCCTCTTCCCTGGGCAACCCCTGCAGTCCCCCATGGAGACACAGAGTCATTTTTACATTGATTTCTGGCTGGAGACAAGAAGACTCAGATTGATCACACTCCTGACAGGTTTAAAAACCTCTTCAAACAGGAACATTTCTTTTTCAGGCCACCTGAAACCACTCTCCACATTGATTGGAACTGCAGAGGGGACGGATATGCCGACCTCCTCCTCTCCTGGTGATTTCCATGCAGATGCCAGGAGCTGGGAGCCCTGCAGACACAATTCCCATCACTCACCCAGGTCATGAGAGGGTTTAGAAAATCGGGAATTTCCTCCAGGTTTTTAACCAAGCTCAGCTCTCATTACTGGTGCATTTTCAGCTTTCTCCCTTGCACCAAGACTCACATTCAATCCTGATCTATAGAGGAACTGGCTGCAATGATAAATTTAAGATATTCCCATTTGGAAAATAGGGACCTCTGCGTGGCTTTTTCACCATATTTCACATTTCTAACTCCACCAAATTTTCCATTTTGGCAGTATATTATCATAATAATGACAATACCTTTTTTTTCATGTGCTGTTTAAACCTTGGGATGGGCAGGACTCAAGGCTTCCAGGGGCACAGTGCCAGAAACATGAATTCCACCATGGTCTAAAATAAACAGCATGAAGAAGGAGCTCCCTGCAGCTGGTTCTCCTCCCCACAACTCTCCCCTGGTATTGTCAGTGTGCCAATGAGCCTGGTCAAGGACTTCTGCCCCAAGCCATGGATTCCTTTACGCCCCTTGAGTTGGGGTCAGGCCTCTATTGACCAAAATCTGCATCCTGCTGCTCTTGAGCGAGACAGTCACATAACCCCTGTCATATAGGGCACTGAATGGAAAATACAATAATTTCCCATATTGACTTTTCTTCTCTAACCAATGGGGCCATGCTCATCCCTAGTGCTGCTCCCAAAGCTTCCTTGAAAAGGCCTAAGATTTGATGTGCAACACTCGGGGATAAAAATGCGACTTTCAAAACATTTGGCAGCTGTAAAACCACTGGGGGAGGGACCTGAATTGGCACTGAGCTCGTGAATGAGCCTATATTCATACAACCAGCCATGTCCCAGGATCTCAACACTGCTCCTGATGCAAGGAATGTTTGAGACCAAACCTCTCCCTCCCTAAAGGTGCCCACGCCACAGGACACAGAGGCTGTGTGACGGGAAGCAACGCTGCACTCCTGTTTGGTGGCAAATAAATATGTGGGAAAGGGACAGCCCCAGCACTCCATGATTCCTGCTCCTGGTAGGTAAAGCCTTCCCCGTAACAGGACTTTCTGGAAAGGAGCTGAATGTGACCCTGGTTTTCCTATTCACAAGTAATTTGGAAACTGCACCAGGAGAATGACCAAGCCCACAACAACAATAGGCTCCCTGACATCTCATCTTCCAGTTCCAAGATTATTTTAATGAATCCATTCACTGGTCCCTCCTCAACCACGGATTCCCTGGCCAGGTTGCTGCTCATCGAGCTGGCTGTCATTTCAGCAGATATATTTATTTTTTAAATATTACAATCAAAGCAACAAATAATCAGTGATAAAACTGAGGTTACAGGCTACCCCTGCCTCATCTACCACTTCAGGAATCATTCTAGAGATCAGAGTTTCCCAGTTAGCCCACCCCAAATCAAACACAAAACACTGGGAAGACTGTGAAATGGGTCCAAAGGCAAATGCTGATTTTTTTTACAGTGTTCCTCTTCACTGCCTATCACTGTGGTTGCTACCCTTACCCTGCATGTGCAATGTTTTCGGGTGTTTGCCACCTTCATTTGGGCCACACAGCTAAAATATTTAATTCCTGGTTTGTAAAATTTTCTGGTGGTGTTGCATCCCAGAGCTGCCAGGAAAGTGAGATATCCCTGGACAGTGCAGCCCCACTTCCACCTCTGGAAGGTGAACATCACACCCAGAGCATCCAGATCATGACTTCCTCCATTCTGAACTTGGACTTGTAGTTGAAATTATCAAACCCACTTTCTGTGTAGCCTCTTCTAAACAGATCTCAGCAATGGTCTATCCTGGAGTAGCAGCTCCCTGTGCCCACTCACTCTGATTTCTCCCGGAGCTCAGCCCGAGCCCGGCATATCTTTCCCTCAGGCCTGCGGGAAATCAGCACAAGTTGCCCGGGACACGCCCGGTCCCGGCAGAGTTGGGCTGTTTAGAAATGCCCTGGCAGCCTCCACGGCCGAGGAAAGGCGATGCTGCCTGCGAGGGAAAGGCACTGCCTGTCCCTGCGCTCGCTGCCAAACCCGCCGCTGGAGCAGCCCCTGGCTTGGCCCCCCGAGGATGGAGAACCCCCGAGCTCAGCCTGGCCCCGCTCTGAATCCAGGCCAGCCTTGCGGCCGAGCCCCGAGGGACACGCGGCTCGGGGAACCGGAGCACAGCCCTCACCAGAGGCAGAAATGAGTTACGGTGCCAAGAGTTCCTGCGTCCGGACGACTGGAACGCCGGCAAGGAAACCGGGAGAGGCTGGAGGCAGGCGTGGGTGACCACGCTCAGCCGGGGAGGCTGGGCTGGGGCTTGGCTGAACCACATCTTTATGGCTGGGGAGGGTTTTATAGTTGGGCTTTGAGGCTAAATACAACTCTGGCTGCTCTGGGATCCTGGGGATTTCCGCTACATTGCCTAGGGCCTGGGGGCCTTTCCCAGCCCTCACACGGTGACATCTGGGGGTCCCACCAAGGCTCGGAGCCTTCCTGCCCTCTCCCCTCTGCCCACGCTCCGAGCCTCCATCCCGCACCCAGGGGTGTGCTGGAAACGCTCCTGTCCCGAGCGATCCTGGGCTGATGCTGCTCCCAGGCAGCCACCTGAGGGGGCAAGCACCCTGAGCACCGCCGGAGCACCCTTAGAGCACTCTTGGAGTACTGCCAGAGCACGCCTGGAGCACCCCTCGAACACCCTAGGCAGCATCCCCAGAAGCACACCAATGAGCACCCCCTTCAAAGTGCTCCCACGTATTCCCTAAGCACCTTGGAGCATACTCTGGAGAATCCCTGAGCACTTTTAAAGCATCCCCCTGATTATCCTCCTGAGCACCCTTTGAGGCAACCCCAAAGCACCTTCCAGCGCACCCCTGGCGCACCCCAGAGCATCCTCCAGCGCACTCCCGAAACCGCGCCGAGCACGCCCAGGCACACACCCCAAATTCTCTCCTACCCCTGCCCCAAATACCCCCGAAGCATCCCGCCAGCCCCTCCGGTGCAGTCCTGGGGGCAGCGGGGGCGGCGGTCCCCAGTTCCCCCCCCCTCCCGGGTACCGGGTCCCGCTGCCCCCGCGGTCCCTCCCGGTGTCCCCGCTCGGCGCGGCCGTACCTGGACCTGCCGACCGCGGCTGTCTCAACCCTCCGCTCCCGCTGGCTCCTCCGGGAGGGGCCCGGGGCGGGACCCGGGGGCGGAGCGGGACCCGGTGCCCTCCCCCGGGCAGCGGGGCCGGGGGCGGCCCGAGGCGGCGGGAATGGGCCGCGGGCGGGACAGCGGGAGAGGGGCTGCCCTGGGAGGCCAGAAATCCACTTCTTTTGGGTGTTTTTTCCCTTCCCTCATGCCCGCGGTATTCAGTTTAGCGCTTTATTTATACTTTTGTAGCTCATCCTGTTTGCACAGATGCGGATCGAGAGCAGCGGGAAGGGAAATCTGCGGAGTTGGGCTCGGGATGCAAAACTTGAACTCTGTTTGCACCAGCTGTTCTCTGGCTCGGCCCTTCAGCCCCATCCGGTTCACATCGGGCCCTTGGACCTTAATGCAATCGCATGGAAAACGTAAAGAAAATGCAATCTGAGTTTTAGGTTTTGAGCCTCCTCATGTGCCCAACCCCATGTGCTCATCCTATCCAGCTGTATCAAGTCACTGTTGTGACAGTTCTGGGGACAGGCAGAAATCAACACTTTAGTGACTCCCAATAATATCTTGCAAAGGTAAAGCTTCTGATTTTCCTTGTCTTTGAGACACAGAGGGAAATCCCAGTCCTGCTCCAGCTGTTCCGGAGTGTGGGAGAGCAGCTTTGGTCTCCATCTGGGCCAGGAGCTCAGTATCCTACAGGGATGGATGTGGCCCACTGGGATTCCCCCCCTCCTCCGAGAGGAGTCCAAAGACCTTTCAACTGTAACTGGGAACATCACTGTGGGGTATCTGAGGGTTGGGATCTGGCTGCTGTCCAACCACTCGGCTATTCCAGAGCCCTCCTGGCAGTGCCCAGGCTCCTGGTAAACAGGGAGGAATAAAATACCCTGTTATCCACTTCAGGAGTGACTGGGGCTCCAGAACCCAGCTCGGTCTTCTCTCACTCCCATGTGAAGGGCTCAGGTGCTGAATGACAGGAACACATTTCCTGATGAATTTAACACTGGATCAAAGAATCAAGGGAAAAATATGTCTCAGGGAAGCCTTTGGGCTTCCAAGATACAGTGACCCTGCTATCAGAAAGGGGTTTTTTCTGGCCTAGCTGGCTGGTGGAGGTGGGGGGGGTGACTCCTACATTATTTTCTTCTCTTGTTCCTGAACAACAAACCTGCTTTATGTGGCTTTGGAGACACAGCACGTCTCCTGCTGCTCCCAGCACCATGCAGCTGAACCATCATCCATCCCTTGGGCTCATCCCAAAGCCATGACAATCCCAGAGTCCTTATGACAACAACGAGGCTTTTGCAACAAAAACTACAGGCACCCACAGGAAGCTCTTGTGGTCGCAGACATTCAGCTGAAGTTGTTTTTGTTCTGTTTTCCCTGGGGTTAGATTAAAGTGCTAAAAAGTGTGCGTGGGGGGTAAGAAGTGAAGCAGTGGCAGCTCACTGCACATGCTGCTGTGAGGGTGCCTTAGAAAAGCACCAACTACCCGAAACCCCTTTTTTGAGCAAACAGAATCAAAACCAGTTCCCCTTTTCAGTCACTGCTTGATAACTGGAAGACAAAGAGTCTCTTCTGTGAGCTGTAGGCGCTCAGAAGTGTAATGTGTAGATGTGAAGAACTTACATGACCCCTGTTTAATCCAGGAGAATAACGGCGCTTTCAAACAAAACAGGATAAACGATGAGAACGTTGCCATCTGCATAAATGAAACCTGATAATTTGTTTAAAAGTGGATTAGGTGAATTTGGATAGAGCTCCAAGGTGGCTGATGCACATGAATATTGAAGAAGCCTCTGAGATGGAGCTTCCCAGGAGCCAGGAGTTGGGAGGGGACAGCAGGAATGAAGCCACAGCCTCTCCCTCCCTATCTCCCACCGTGTCCTCCAGCCCCATGCTCGGGCAGCATGCTCTCCACAATATATTTCCATCTTGCAAAGTTCAGCTATTCTTAGGCGAGGTTGTGAGTCATTAAGCACTTTCAGATTGTTTATTTGTCAAGCCACAGGCACTTAAATTTACTTCTGCAGCCAGACGACCCGCTCCGAGGATTTCTTTCTGCCGCAGAAATTACTAGGTGAAATTCCATGGCAAGAGGTCAGTCCTGCCGCCCCGGAACACTGTGCCGGATCCCGCCCAAGGTCTCGTCTGGAAAGGTCAATATAAGAGAGGAAAAGAACAACAAGAAGAATGTGGTTTCTTACAGCCTTTCACCACCTGCTCTAGCTTTTATATGTGTTTTTTAAGAGGGGGACTGGACCTTCCTGGATGGTTGTAATGCCTCGGAGGGTGGACAGTGGTTTTTGATGATGAAGGGGCTCCCTGGGGAAGCAGGTTTCCCTACAGTGGTGGGATTAGATCCTCCTGGAGGAGGCCCTTGACTGCTCTGCAGTGGGGTTTCTCCCTGCAGCTCCCAAGAGCAGCAGGGTGAGGCTCCTGCCCCATGCTGGGAGGAAAACAGATTTGATGTTGTGTTTGGGGCAGGGGCTGATGTGATCAAGCCCTTTTTGGAAAGGCAGTACAAAATCTTTACTGTTCTATAGGATGTTAGTGCAAACATCCATTTTTGTAGACTCTCTGCAAAGTGCTGCCCCTCTTGTGTGCTCACAGGGGCTGCCTTGTATGGTCTGAATGCCAAAATCCTGCCGCATCCACCGGCAGAGGCTGCCATGCCTATGGCCTTCCACTTCTTGGCTGGCAGCAGGAATGGGGCAAAATGCTTCTGCAAGTGTCTGGGTGCCACAGGAATACAAATATCAACTAACAAAGCAGCTCAGTTTGGGAGGGGTTTATGGATCATGCCATGATTATCATAAAACTTGACTGTGCACCCCCTTTCACACACCAAACCCAACGCTTCCCTACACAGTCCAGCCAGACGGATGCAGACAGGGAAAAGTGTGGAGGGTAGATGTGACCTGTGTGTCCAGGAGAAGATACAGCCTCCAGGAACCAGCCTAGCACTCATTCAAAAGCCACCAGCCCTGTGCCACTCTGGGCTGCGCACATCCTGTGATCCCCAAAGAGGTATGGGAAAGGCTCCATTTGCTTATGGCTCATGGATCGCACTTGTGACGTTCACATCAAACCACATGAGCTTGCCTGGCAAATCAGTTTGCTATAGTTGTGTTCTCAAAAAGAAATTATTGTGTCCTTGCAGGCATTTGGATTGCCCAGAGACATTGTTGCTGTCCCATCCCCGGAAGTGTTCAAGGATGGAGCTTGGAGCAACCTGGTCTAGTGGAAGGTGTCACTGCCTATGGCAGGGGGTGGAATGAGGTGAGCTTTAAGGTCCCTTCCCACCCAAACCAGTCTGGGATTCTGTGCTAAACAAGAAATGCTGTTGCTTATAGTGCAGTCGGTGCTGGTGCAGCCACAGTTGGAATTCAGGCATCCATTTATAGACTTCAAATCTACTTAAGGGGAAATTCTTTGTTCAGTTATTCCTTGTAAAGTAGACATCATTTTTCCATAAATCTCTTTGTGGACAGGTGTGTGTTCATGACCCTGGGCTTACTGGGATGAAGCTCTTCACAGGAGAGAGAAGCCATACACACGGAACAGAGAGGCTCAGCTGTTCTCTGCCTTAGCTTTGGTTTCCTGGATTTTTAGTCATATGGAATTTGTCCCTCTGGTCCAAGGGGTGATCTGATTCCCACTGACTCACTACACACTGGGAGTTCCTGTGCTTCAATGGTGGTTTAGTGTCTGATGACTCAGGGGCCAAATTCTCTACGATCCTCCTGATGAGCTGCACTTGGTGAAGACCATTTCCCCAAACTCCTTCAGTTTTATTCTCCAGGCTGAAGGGTCAAATATGACCCTTTGGTCTTGCAGGGCACCCATGGGTAAAGATGTTACTTGCTGTAACACTGCCAACCCTCTTTAAAAGCCAAGCAAGGGCATTTCTTGTTGTGTCTTCTTGGAGCCATGAACTCAACAGCCTGACTGCAGCCTGCATGAGCAGACACTGGTTTCCCTGGACCACCTGATCAACCTACAGCCCCTTCTTGTACCAAGGAATGAAGCAGAAGGAAGAACTGATCTACACACCTTAACATCATAAATGCTTTCATCAAGTTTCACTTTCACTGGAGTGATTCTTATTTCACTCACATGATGAGATCTTTGACAGTAACGAAGCACCGTGTTTAATTTTAACGTATATTAAGTCTCTGGGATGGCCAAGGAACCTGACAGGCACCATTGGATCCCATTCTTCAGCTGAGATTCCAGCAGGGAGTTGAGAAATTCAGGAGGGAATGTCTCTGTAGTGGGGAGAAGACCTGGCACAGTGATGCTATGGGGCCGGCACAGACCCATCCGCTCCAAAGGCTTTGCCTGGAGAGCGATGGGAATGGGACACTTGGGCACAGCCATCTGCAGGCAGCAGGATATGGGCTGGAGAGGCTGGACCTCTTTTTGGGGTGCTCTGGCTTGTGCTGACTGCAACAGCAGCTGGCAGAAGGTGGTCTGTCCTGCCCCACTGGGACATAAAAGGCTTTGCAATTCCTGTCTTGATGTGGCTACACTGGGGCCAGAGAGGCTTTGCTACATAATTCCTTGAAAACCTGGCAGAAATGGCTCTGCTATGGAGAAAAACGAGTCCCCACCTGAATCTTAAATCTTTATAACGGTGTTCTCACATCCCTAGGTGTGGACATATCCCTCCAGGTTTGAGAGGAATTATAAAATCCGTCCTAGGCTGTCTGTCAGTGGAGATGCTGCCAGCAGATGGTGCAAGCATGTGTAGGTTGGGTTTCCTCCTGTCTCTGCTTCCAGGAGTGAGTTGCAGCTCTGTTCAATGTTATTCTGACCTAAGAACGGAGATTGGGAGAGATGTTACTTGTATTTTTATTTTAGTTATGGTTTGCAATGTAGCACCTGGCTTCTCATTTGAATTCCAGCCCATAAAGGCAAACTGCGCTGCCTCTGCTACCGGCGGAGCTCTGGATCCATGTGTTACATCAAACAGAGCAGCAGCTCTGAGCTGTGAAAGAAAATATCCACACAGAGGCAAAAGGTGGGGAAAACACCCTTAGGGATGCAGTGGGACCATATAGAGAACATCGTGTTTTTCTGCAGTACATAAGGAACTTTGCTTTCAAAGATATTTCAGGAGAAATGTTCTGTTTCCAACCTGGCCACAGAAGCCTCTTGCCTTTGAGATTTTCAGTGTACGGAACCACACATTTATTCTGTTATGAACTAATCTGCTTTATTACTACTTTATGCATGAAATTATTGCTATTTTCTAGATATCACAGGTACATGTGTAGCTCTAGGAAGTTCATAGGTTACATCCAACTGTGTTTTCTCCTAAATTAAGAGGGAGATAAATGAGACATAAGGCTATGGTATCAGGAGCTACACACCTTGATCTCAAAACTTATAAACTCTCCCACATGGAGGAACTGTTATGGTTTGTGCATCAACAAGCTCATGGTTTGTGGCTCAGGCCTCCAAGCTGACATTTGCCTTCTGAAGCTGAAACTAAAAGGAGCTCATTGCAGGCTTTCTGTGGAGTTTACAGAACTGTAACAATTTCTGATTTATTCTTTCCTGCCTTTCCTAAAATCTGTACCTTTATGGATGCCAGAAAACAGCTGGTCACACAGGTCCAGCTTTTGGGCCAGGTTTTACTTGGCAGAGACTGAAGCTGCTGTAACTCCTCAGGTGGGAACGAGTTGCTCTGCAGCCCAAATTAGGATTCCAGCCCTGATATAAGCCAGTAGCTCTGCTGCTGCCTCACCCCCTCTGTCTGACATCAAATTGCCCAAATGCATCCAGTTTTGTTGCTGGAACCAGGCACAGCCCTGGAGAGGTGCCCCTCTCACAGGGACTGGAGTTCTGCAGTGGTCAAATTGTTCCCATGTGTCCCAACGCAGCAGCATCAAAGTTAAATAACGGGTTATGAAATGATTTGAGATCCTCTGAAAGCAGATGTAGCTTGTCAAGCAGGAATAGTTCAGGGTTTGTGATGTTCCCAGGCTGCTTGCTGTGGGAAGAGTCAGATTTCCTTTCCAGTGAAGTAAAGCAAGACAGACAGTTTGTTCCTGTTTCTGGCTGTGAAAGGGCACAGAGTCTGCATGAACTCTGGATCACCAAACAATAAGATCCCTAAATATTCATTTCTATTCCCTCTGACTGAAGCCAGTCCTGTCTTGACATTTTATAGTTCGTATTTTTATTTTTGTGAATAGTTTCTTACCTTTTCTGTGTGGGGAATTTGACATAGAATTATATCCCTCAAGAATGAGATGGGTTTTGCCCAGCGTAGGCTGCAGAACTTCCCACCCTGAGGTCCCCGTGTGATCTGAGCCTGCTGAAAGAGCACATTGTCTGCACACAATTTGCACCAAAATTCACAGAATAATTCTGACAATACAAGAACCCTGACGGATTTACAGGCCTATCACTGATGTGGCTGCAGGCTCTGGAAGTTGCTATAATTTATGTGATTCAGTCACAGCTAAAGGTTGGGGAGGTTTTTCCCTTCAGAGAATCATGCTCTGTACTGGAGACTGCCTCCAGGACTCCAGAAATCCCACCTCTGGGGAATCTGCTCTTTCCAGGCATTTCATATGGTTATTTTTGGCTATGTCTGTGGAGATTTCTGGTTTCCCAGCCCAGCTATTTTTATAACACATGGCTGTGAAGTCTATAGTATTAGACATAATTTAATCTTGCACATTGGAATGCCTTGAGTCTGTATGTAAGGAATCACTGCCTCCTGCACCTGCTCCCTCTTTGGCCTGTGCCTGAAATACTTCTTGACTGTACAGAGCTGGAACTTCTAAGGCTTCTAGACAACAGCTGCTTTATGGAGCATGCTAAGCTGCCATAAATATTTAATTAGGTGTTACTCTGCTTTTGGAGAGATATAGCAAAAAAATAATCCCCATTTCCTTACATTTAAACAGAGTGTTTTCCTGCTGGAAAAAAATTTCATGCATTAACTAGTGACAGGGAGCTATCTTTTAAGAGGGGGCATAAAAATTTGAGAGGGTGAGAGGCTGGTGAAGAGGAGATTTCACAGAGCTGAGGGCTTTCCCTAGGTGGGAAGGAGCTGTTGGATGGCTGGTTTGAGATGGAGCTGCGTGGGTGTCTCTTAGGCAGCACAGCACCATGTCAGGCTGGTGGGTGAAGCTTCTTCCCAACAAGGGGAGCTTCTGCTTCCCCTGCGTTTGCTGTTTTAAAATAAATCATGGCTTTAGGGATATTTTGTAATGCAAACCAGGCTGTCGTGGGCATGCCAAGTGGTGACACTGCCTGGAGAGCTTTGTGTGCTGTAAAATTTTGGATACAACAATGACCTGGACTGGAATTACAGTTGATGTACAGATGTAGCTGTCTAAGAAAGCACAGGCAGAGGTGTGACTGTACTTCAAATTTTAAAAAACAATTAGTTGACAGACTGTCAGCTAAGATTTTACCCCAGTTTACCATACAGGTGACAGAGGGGAAACTTAAAAATCAATCAGAATGTCTCTTATAATGATATTGGCTTTGTCTTTTGAAGCCAGAGAGAACTAACTGAGCGGAGATAAAAAATGATAGATGTATGGTTTAGTCAAAATAACAATGATGGGGAGTTAGGAAGAAATTTGTGAGTATGTTAAGGAAGAGAAATTATTTAGAGCAGGGTAAGGGTTATGCATAATCAGATGAAATTCCCAGTAGAAAAAGTAAGCCAGGAAGTTTGAATTTTAATAATTCAGTAAGCAGACCTGACACGTAGCTCTGCTGGGCTGCACAACAGCTCAGCACAGGATGGCACAGAGGCCTCTTTAATGGGAGCATTTGGAAGGGGACACCACACTGTGGAAAAAGAGAAGGTAAAGTTGTTCCAAACATGTGCTCAATGAGTTTTCTGAGAGGTGCTGCACTATCCGGGGCTTCCTTATGTCTGGTTGTGTGGCAGAGATGCATTTGTTGATTAAAATAATCATTATACCTACGAAAACTGAGTTGACTTCATTAGCCAAATAAAACGTAACACACAGACCAAAGATTCATAACCACCCTGTGGAAATGCTGTGTGCACTTCCAGTCCCTCAAAAATACTCTCCAAACATCTCCCTTCCCTCCTTCACTCAGTCACTGCCCCTGAAAGTTACAATACAAGCCTGGAAACGTCCAGAAGCCTGACTTTACACCCAAAGCTTGGCCTTCTGATGTCACCGATGGCACAAGTACACCTGGAGCTTAGCTAACACATGGAATTAGGAATTACTCGACATGCAGAATTAGACCTTCAGGTTGCGAAATCCTAGGATATAAATAGTCTTTTCTCATGTTTGTTAAAGAAGATGGCAAACCACACACTGGACAGGGCAGACTTTTATTGAGATGAACAGCCTTGGTTGTGGCACTGGACTTGAGATCTGTGCAAACGTGCTTTTGTATCACGCACAAGAAACCTGAAGGAACTGGACCCCTGCCCTCGGAGTTTATTCCAGTCTGTTATTGATTCAAGGTCCAAACACTCAGAGATTTCACCCTGTCTCATTACAACCACGAGTTTCATTGTCCGGCACCTTCCAGCTCCCGGTGAAGTGACTCCTCAGCTGATGACTCAAACCGGCAGCGTAACACAGACTTAGTGAAATATTATTAATCAACCAAGCAGTTCCATGACTTCTGCGCCCCACCCACCTGGATAAGGCTCTTGTTGTCTCATACAAAAGAACCTCTGTAGTCCTGAGTGTCTGTGACTTCAGGCAATGTTTGCTAAGTGGAGCTAAAGTTCATATCACAGAGCTCCGGTCGGGAAATCCGGTGGTGGTGAATGGGAACACAGGAGATCCCACGGGCCCAGGAAATAGATCTTTAGGTCAATATATACCTTGGGAATCTGAACCTTGGCTCTTGGGTGATGGATTTGCAGGAACATGTGGATATTTCACCCATAATTTGGTGAAATGCTATTTGTAAGAGAAAGCAAGACATGTGCAGCGAGCATGTCTATGACTGTTGGAAGAGACATAATTCCTGCCATAATTCATATGAATATGACCTATATGTAGTAATAATGAATTCATGCAGCAGTGTAAAAAACATCCAAAAATATTGCAAGATTGCAAAAAAGTGTGTGATTTCGTGGTGGTTTAGTTTGCTTTAGCGCTCAGCAGGCAGCACAGTGCCACGTTCAGGGGAGGCAGCGGAGGTTTGTCCTGGGGAACTTCAGCTTCGGAGCACTCAAATTTGGGGTAACTCTCCCCAAGTCCCAGGCCTGGGCATGGTTCAAAGTCAGTTATGAAATTAATCCTATAAAATATCTTATGCGAATAACTTAGAAACATTTTATAACAGTTTTCCAGTGGAATAAACAACTGTGGTTTAGCTTCAGAGGCTTAAAAAAATTAACAACAGTGCTTAAAAAGTGTAACTGGCACATGGAGTTCTTTATTCTCAAGATAAAAGATGAATCTTTAAAAGATTATGGACTTTCTGGGGCTATATGAAATCACAGAGCATCGTAGTTGGACCTGGATTATTCTTGTGGGTCCTGAAGAGAGATGTGAAAAATCCAAGCCCTTTTATGGAGCAAATAAAAGAGCAATTTTCAGAGCCAGATGAATTTGTGAAATACTGAAGCCACTGAACACGTAAAGACAGGACGTTGTTAATTCACAGCAAGTGAAACCAAAACAAACTATTGGGGCCTTTCATATAAACAGGGCGATTGTGTCCCCCCCAGACGGTTGCTTGGGTACAAGACTGACAGTAGATTTAAACTGTTTCATTCTTTTTCTGTAAAGAAATGAAAGTGCACTTGTCTTGAGGTTAAGCATAGGGCTGGGATTTATTTTGATACACTTGCAGGGGTAACAAAATGTGTTTTACCATCTTGCATTAGTTTGACTGTCAGAGATTTTTTTCTTGAAAACAAATTATATAGTTAGCCAGGTTAAAAAAAAAAAAAAGAAAAAAGTCTTAGGTAGAAAGGGGCCTTCCTGAAGAGTGTGATGGATACAGATCCAGATGGGTCTGAAGCTACAAACATTGACTCCTGACCATCCTCAGACTGAGTCACTCCCAGAGTTCATGCATAAAGGTTTTCTGTCAGCAATGTATAAACTGGTCCTGGAGGGGCCCAGTTTTAAAGAGCAGAATGGACTAATCTACAGCATTTTCCCACATTCCATCTTTTTTTTGAGCATAGTGATCCGTCCCAGCTGCTGTCCCAGCATCTTTGCTGCCTTGTCAGCTTCGGTGATAACTGTTATTTATTGCCCCCTCCACAGCTGCGCTGGCAAAGCTTTTTAGCTGGGATCTGACGGGCACGACAAGCGAAACGCTCGATTGACGAGGGCGCACAGCGCGGCCCGCCCGTGGCGCTCCGCCCGCCGCCAGGCGCGGGGCTGGGGCGGGGCCGGCCCAGGGCC